>VXBN01001135.1:119654-139164 GCA_013397395.1 Sinosuthora webbiana | reverse complement strand
GGAAGGTGATACTGTTAGAAATAACTATGCAGTTGTTGGCTTTTGCTATTATATTGGCTTTTGCAAATTATTTTGATATAGTACAGTTTGTAATCACCTTTGAACTGCTTTTGATATAGTATAATTTATCAGCCTTTTATGGCTAAAACCCTAATCCCTGTATAGATTACATATTTTAGTGTGATAAATATATTATAGTTTAGTCTTTTGCAGAATATTAAAATAGAGACTGTGTCCTGTGTATCAGAACATTAACTTTTGCAGAAGTAATTGTAGTTGTCAAATAATAACTGATGCCTTTATCTTTGTAACTAACTAACAATAGTGAAATAGCTGATGTTGATTGAAAGTGCTTGTAAAAATGGCCAGAACATCTGTATGATAAGATAACACTGAAAAAAAACCCCAGGCAAATAACACCAAAAGAGCAGGAGGAAACCACCACCGACCCTTCAGCTGTCAGTAGCTGTCAAACCACAGACCAGGGGGCCTCCTGAGGAAATAAAATACAAGACTCTCAAAATCACTTCTGCATTGTGGTATGTTCTGTTAGAAGATGAGGTCAGGGGTAGAACTAAGCTAAACATGTAAATTCAAAGGAATGCTTGAATATGTATCACCTTCATGAATATGCATTTNGAAACCACCACCGACCCTTCAGCTGTCAGTAGCTGTCAAACCACAGACCAGGGGGCCTCCTGAGGAAATAAAATACAAGACTCTCAAAATCACTTCTGCATTGTGGTATGTTCTGTTAGAAGATGAGGTCAGGGGTAGAACTAAGCTAAAGAATTCCCGGAAAACCGCAAACTCAAAAGAATGTTTGAATATGTATCACCTTCATGAATATGCATTTGACCAATGCAATGAAAAAGTATTTTAAGAAGAGTTGTTAGAGCTAACCGTGTGCATCTGGCTCCGGCTGTGCACCCAGCACTGTTACTTTTGTTTCATCCCTTACTAAACTTTAAAAAACTTTAAAGAGCGACCCTCACTTCTCACACCACCATTCCCCCAGGGGTTGCAGCCCACCCTCAGCCCAGCCCCCCGGCGCGGGGGATTCTCACCTCCAGCGATGCTCCGCAGCTCCTGCATCTCCTGCTGCAGCCGCAGCCACAGCAGCTCCCGCAGCAGCTCCCGGCGCCGGCTCCGCGGGGTGACCCCCATGCGCCGCAGGGACCCCTCGGTGAGGCGCAGCAGCGCTCGGCCCGTCAGGGCGTGTTCCCGAGCCAGCTCCGCGGCCCCGCCGTGCGCCGCCAGCCAGGAGCCCACCTCGGGCCCCGACCACCGCCCCGCCGGGCGCCGCGGCCCCCCGGGCCCCTGTGCGGGAGGACACGGGGAGCGGCTGTCCCGTGGGAGCCCCATGGAAGCCACGGGGTCAAGGTGCCACCTCTGTGCCGCGGTGACGCGCCCCAGCCTGGGGACAGCCGTCGGTCGCATCCCTGCGCTGGTGCTGGTGGCTGCATCCCTCGTCCCTGTCCTCGGCCCATGGGGGTCCCAAAATCCCTGCCTGTGTGGGTCCCCCATGCTCCACCCCCAAGATCCACTGATTACTACCCATAGGAATCCCCCATCCTTCACCAGTGGGATGCCCCCACCCCCTGCCCATGGGGGTCCCTTAAATCCCCACCCACGGGGGTCTCCAAACCTCCTCCTGTGGGGTTTCACGTCCTCCACCCATCTGGATACCCAAACACCCACCCTCCCATCCTCCCCTTGTGGGTATCCCACATCCTTCATTCGTGGGGGTCCCCAAACCTCCACCTGTGGGGGTCTCACATCCCCATCCATGGATGTCCCCCCTCCTCCACTACTGGGGTTCCCTGGGATCTGCAGTTGTCCGGGGGGGTCCCCAGCCCCTGCCCACTCTCACCTCAGCCTCGGGGCTCTTCTCCAGGGGTGCCTCAGCCCCATCCTGCGCCGGGAGGTCCATGTGGGGCCGGGGACAGGGCACGGGGGCAGTTCTGCCTCCCTGCAAACGGCGCTCCATCAGCGGGGGGATCCCCCAGACCAGCCCCCCATGTCCTGCCTGCCACAGAACCCCCCAGCCCCCCACCCTGGCAAACCCCCACCCTACGGTCCCTCCTGGGGGGACACAGTCGGGGCTGTCGCGCTCCTCGATGCCACCCACCCCGTGCCCCCCCAGCACAAGGGGCTGCTCCGGGGGTCGCGGCTCCGCTGCCGGTCCCGCTGTGACACGCCGGTGACACCAGCCCCGGTTCTCTCGTGCCCTGAGCCCGCAGGGGACACCGGCACCTCCCGGCTCCCCCTACCTCTGACCCCCTCCTTCTTATTCCTCCTTCCTCCTACCTCGCTCCGGGTCCGTGCCCGGCACCAGGAGAGCGCAGGGAACCTTTGCCCCGGCTCTGGCTGCACGGGCACAGCCCCGGGCGTGCCCCGACAGCCCCGAGAGCTGCCCCACAAACGGCCCTGCCGGGCACAGGGGACTCCCTGGGCATCCCGGGGATCCGAGGCACAGACCCGGGTTCGAGTGGGCTCCATCCACACTCTGCCGAGGCTCCCCCAGCCCTCCCGGATCGCTGCCACCAGCCCACGCCGCCACCCCGGGCACCTTCCACGGCACACGGGCACGGGACTCACCGGAGCGGCTTCAGCCACGATGGTGCCGGTGGCAGCGAGGGTCCCACAGGCGATGGGGACACAGGAAAGGCACCGGCGGAGCAGGGGAGGAGCGGGATGAGCCTCCAGGGTGAGTCACATCCGACGGGCTGCAGCCCTGCCCTGCCCGGCGTGTGCGGACCAGCCCCGGCCTGCAGCTCCCCAGGGCGCTGCTCTGTCCCCGCAGCCCGGAGGGGGATAAACCCCCCAAAAAACACCTGCCCGGGGCAGGGCTGGAGCGCCCATCCCGGCAGGGATTTAACAGCCGCGTGGATGTGGAACTTGAGGACATGGGTCAGCGGCAGCACTTGGGGGTGTGGCTGGAATCGATGACGATCCCAGTTTTCTTTTCCACTCTGAACGATTCTGTGATTCTAAACCAATCCCGGCCCTTCTCTGGCCCTGGCAGTTTCTCTCTCCCCCTGGAGCGGTGCTCTGGCGCAAGATTTCCAGTGAAGAATAAACAGGACAGCGCGGGTGTTGCACCATCCCTTATCTCAGCCGAGCCCTGGAGCAGGGCCGGGCAGCAGCTGGTGGATGGGAGAAACTGCTCCTGTCATAAAAAGGACTCTAAGGTGTTTGCGAGGTGCTTTAGGAGGAACTCTGCTCCCTGCCAGGTAACAGCAGCCACCCTCAGCATCACGAAGCCATGAGGAACAAATGAAAATAACGAGGATATGAAACAAAACAACGGTCTCATCTTCCCCAATGCGTGGGAGAAAGACAGGTCTGCACTTAAAGTTTGTCAACACCTCAGAGCCCCTTGCAGGGCCCAAAGGGGCTCCAGGAGAGCTGGAGAGGGACTGGGGACAAGGCCTGGAGGGACAGGACACAGGGAATGGCCAGAGGGCAGGGCTGGATGGGATTTGGGGCAGGAATTGTTCCCTGGGAGGGTGGGCAGGCCCTGGCACAGGGTGCCCTGAGCAGCTGTGGCTGCCCCTGGATCCCTGGCAGTGCCCAAGGGCAGGCTGGACATTGGGGCTTGGAGCAGCCTGGGACAGGGGGAGGGGTCCCTGCCCATGGCAGGGGGTGGATTAGGTGACCTTTAAAAGCCCCTGCTCACTCACAGCAGCAGTAATTTCAGAGAGCCAACACCTGGTGTGAGCTCACAGCCACCACCACAGGAACAGTCCCCAAAGCATTTCAGGTGAAGGGAGGGAAAGAAAACAGCCAGAACTGGGTTTTGTCCTGATTTATTGCAGTTCCATCAGCGACATTCATTCATCAGATGCAATTTGCTCATTCCAACAGCATTTGGACAGCATGGAGCAAACTGCCCCCTCAGAGCCCAGCTCAGCCCCTGGGACTGAACCTGCTGCCCCAAAGAACTGCTCCTCCCCACAGCATTACCTCCCCTCTCAGCCCACCCACCTCCACACTGCTTCACGTTCTCCTGATCTCCAAACACAATTCTCCATAGAGAGCTTTGGAATAATTTTTGTTCCCCAGCGGGAGAAATCCTGAAGAGTTACCAGAGGGATCAGCAAGTCACAAGGAGCCTGCAGAGACTCAGAGCCACATTAACTGTTCCTCTCTCCTGGAAGTGGAATAGAGCGTGCTCATTAGATAAAAATTACTGGCTGAGTAGATAAAAAGGGATTGACAAAGGCCACAAATCCCCTCTCCAAGAAGGATGGGGTGTAGGATTTATTAGTGCATTGAAATGGCATCGCCAGGCACAGGACGGAGGGGCCGCGCTCCCAGCGCCGTTACTGGGGGTAAAGCTCCACGATCATTGCATGTCCCTGCAACAGACAGAGAGACAAAACATCACAGAAATGGCTCATTAACACAGATGAGACTAATTGTTACAGACACACACCCAGGCACAGCATCAAGAATATGAGCCACAGCAGCTGGACAGGAGCCCAGGGGTGCCCAGGTGGGAAAAGGCTGCAGCAGCTGGACAGGAGTGCCAGCTCTGGGGTGGCAGCAGGGCCAGGGCAGTGCCCGTCCCCTGTGCTGGCACTGCTGGGGCACCTCCAGTGCTGGGGGCAGCTCTGGGCCCCTCCTGACAACAGAGACCTGCAGGGGCTGGAGCGTGTCCAGGGCAGGGAATGGAGCTGGGGAAGGGAATGGAGCCCCAGGAGGGGCTGAGGGAGCTGGGAAAGGGGCTGAGCCTGGAGAAAAGGAGGCTCAGGGGGGACCTTGTGGCTCTGCACAACTCCCTGACAGGAGGGGACAGCCAGGGGGGGTCAGGCTCTGCTCCCAGGGAACAGGGACAGGGCTGAGTGGTGATGGGGGGCAGCCAGAGGGTGTTATGAACACCCAGCACACAGAGCTGGGGTAACCAGACAGGACTGCAGAGTCCCAGCAGGATCAGCCCTGCCCTTCCTGCCCTCTGCCAAGGGCACAGGCTGGAGCACAGCACCATTACCTGCCCTCCTGCAGCACAGGCAGCCACCAGGCCGTACTGTCCCCCCTCCTTCTTCAGCCTGTGGGCAGCAGTGATGACCAGGCGGCAGCCGGTGGCCCCAAAGGGGTGTCCCAGGGACAGGGAGCCCCCCCAGGTGTTGAACTTGTCCAGGGGAGGGGCTCCAACCTGTAGGGACACAGAGGGACACATCCCATCATCACCTGGCTGGAAGGGGGTCATCCCACCTAACCCCAAGCCTACAGAGGTCCGGGATGGCACATCCAGGTGGCTGATGAGGGGATAAAACCACCCCAAAGGAGTTCCTGCTTCACCTGCAGCCCCTCAGGGAAGCCCTGCACTGTTCTTAACACCCTCCTCTACAAGGATTGTGGCTCTGGATCTCCACCTCCTGCCGACGACGGGAATAGCATCCCAAAGAAATTTCATTTCCCAAAGATGCCACATAAATTGGGATTTGCTAACCCCAGCTCAAGGAGCATCACTGCTCCTCACAGGACACAGCCAGAGCCTGGCTGTGCAGCACCAGCACCAGCAGCTGCCAGGAGGGAGCCCAGGAAGCCCAAAGTTGAACTGAACTGGAGAGAAAAGTGGGTCCAAAGGAGGTCACAGAGCTGCTCCCAGGGCTGGAGTCCCTCTGCTCTGGAGCCAGGCTGGGAGAGCTGGGGGTGCTCACCTGGAGAAGGCTCCAAAGAGAGCTCAGAGCTCCTTCCAGAGCCAAAAGGGGCTCCAGGAGAGCTGCAAGATGGGACAAGGACCTGGAGGGGCAGGACAAGGAGGAAAATGTGCTGACTGTGCCTTACCTTTGACTTCCTGCCCATGTAGTTCTGTGCAAACCAATCCGAATCCATGGCTTTCAGGTTGGCCAGGATCTGCCCCTGCAAGGGAGGAGAAGGTGGCATTGGTGATAACCCAAAGCAGATGGAGCTGCAGGGAGCCATCCCAGATTTCCAGCACTTACAGCAAAAGCCTCGTGGAACTCAAACACATCGATGTCACTCAGGGAGAGCCCGGCCTTCTCCAGCACTTTGGGAGTGGCATAGGTGGGGCTGGAGGAGGGAAGACACACAAATCTTACATCCCTGTTCCTGTCAGCACCATCCCCCTTTTCCCAGAGTCACATCCTTCTCTCTGGGCTCATGGCCCAGCTCTGCCCATCCCCATAACCACTGCTGAGGTGCCCCAGCAATCCTGGGGTGTTCCTGCCACGGCTGCTCTCCCACCCCGTGAAGGCCTGAAGAGATGCAACATCTCCTGAGACACTTCCCAAAAAATCACAGCCTGGCTGCTGTGGGAGCAGGGGCTGTGGGGGGGGGATGCTCTCCATCTCCACCTACCCCAGAAGCAGCTGGTCCTTGGGATCCTGGGACACGTAGACAAAATCCCTGTGCAGGAAAAGGGCTGTCAGTGCCAGGAGAGAGAGCTGGGAAGAGGGAGCAGAGGGAACAGAGGGCACTGGAGCAGCCCCTCCTACCTTAGGTAGGCCTTTGGTTTGTATCCCATGGCCAGGGCCTTCTCCTCAGACATGATGAGCATCGCCGACGCTCCGTCGGTCTGCAACGGGCAGGGAGAAGGGTGAGGGGTGGAGGACCTGCACACCCTGAGCCCCACAGCCCTCACAAAGAAAGGACCTGAACATCACCAGAGCCTCCAGGACACCCCACCATGACAGGGGCCAAAAGACAAGGCTGCTGGATTGAGTGGGTGGAGGGATGGATGATCACTGGTGATGCCAGCACACACACAATGCTGAAGGATTTACTCAGAGCCCACAGGCACAATTCCCCCTGCTTTCACCCAGGACAGAGATGCCTAAAAGCCCTGCTAGGCCTGGGACAAGTTGGTAATCCCAAACACTCAGCTGTCCTGCCAGTTCCATCCCAAAAATGAGAATAATTCCGGGATGACACAAGCCACAGGCTCACCACGTGACAAAAATGAGCATTGTGGGTTTGGCACATCAAATCGTGGAGTGGTTTGGGTTGGAAGGGACCTTAAATCACAGCCAGTTCCAACCCCCTGCCATGGGCAGGGACACCTCCCACCATCCCAGGTTGCTCCAAGTGCTCAAAGTTTTTAGCTTTTATGTATTCTTCATGTATTTGTAGCTCTGTAGACTGTTAAAAGCTCAGGTATAACTTCCAGTGCTTTTCCAGCAGTGGGAGGCCATTCCCTGTGTCCTGTCTCTCCACAGCTGTGGCTGCCCTTGGATCCCTGGAAATGTCCACAACCGGGTTGGACAGGACTTGGAGAAACTTAGGATAGTGGAAGGTGTCCCTGTCCATGACAGGGAGGTGGGACTGGATGAGATTTAAGGTCCCTTCCAACCCAAACCATTCCATGATTCTGTGAAGTTCAGACTAAACCTACAGACTTCAGTTGTACAACGTGACCAATGCCATCCTGGGACAGAAGCCCTCCATGAAGGGTTGACCCTTGTGAAGCAGAAAAGCAAACAGGTCAGACATCCCAAAACTTCAGGGGTTTTGTGAATGGACTCCAAAATGAAACAATCCAACACCCAAATTCACCAGATAACAACGGAGTTCCAAGTTACACCTGGAAAATCTGGGAACAGACCATTTCAAAAAGCTCATTCCCAGGGGATGCCAGCTAAGGGAGGCACAGGGTCAGGTGGACAGTGTTGGGAACAGGAATTACCAGGAAGGAGGAGTTGGCTGCTGTGACTGTTCCATAGGGCTTGACAAAGGCCGGCTTCAGTTTTCCCATCTGCTCCATGGAGGACGGCCGGATCCCGTTATCTTTGGTGACTGTGTCTTTGCCTGGTGAAGGAAAAAAGTGCATTTAAACTACAAAAAAAAATCAGCAAAGCACAAGAATTTCATCATCAGGACTCCAGGAGGGGGGAAAAAAAAAATCAGAAAATTGTGGGGTTCGGGACAAACGTGAAGAGGGGGAAAAGGAAAATCTGTCGGTGGCATCAGGATACTTAACACGGCTAAAAATAGCACTTAAAAATTGAAGCTACCTCACTTTTCCTCAAAAGACAGCAGAAACAAAGTGCTGCCATCTGTTTACTGGAAGGAAAAATTACCACATGGGGAAACTCAGCTGAGAAAAGAATTTAAATTTAAGTTAAGAAGCCTAAATGGAGAACTGAGTTTAAATCAGTTTACATTTACATGCTGAGTTATAGGAATAAAGAGCACTGGCAAAACCCAAATATATCCATCTGCAACTATGCTAACTGCTAAATAAGCCTGTTAAGTACCAATTGTACAAAAAAAGAGCACATGGGACTGTGGATCTACAAGGAAAATTCCTCCAGGATACCAGTTTGAGTTTCCAAATGAACAGGTGTTGGAGCAAGGTGTGTCCCCTGGCTCCTGGGGGGTGAGGGGACAGCTTAAAGGTTCTCCCCAGACTGTTTCACCTCCCAGTGAGAAGTGTGAGGCCTGGTGAACTGGAACCTGCCACATTCCAGCTCTTCCCATCCAGCACCTGAGTTAGCACAGTGGGATTTTGTTGGGCTTGTGTTTGTTGTTGATATTCTGGGGTATAAAGGTGGTTTCTCTTGCCTGGTGGAAGAGCAGGGGGATTCCATGTCCAACTGTCCTGATTTTCCTTGCTCTGTCACCTCATTAGCACAAATATGGGGTTGGCAAGAAAAAATTTAGATATGTGAAGATATGACAGAGGGCAGGGTTAGATAGGATATTGGGAGGGAACTCTTTATTGTGAGGGCGAGGAGGGGCTGGGATGGAATTCCCAGAAAAGCTGAGGCTGCCCCTGAATCCCTGGCAGTGTTCAAGGCCAGGTTGGATGGAGCTTGGAACACCCTGGGACAGTAGAAGGTTGTCAGGGCTGGAACTGGGTGATCTTTAATGTCCCTCCCCACCAGTTCCACCCCACGGTTCTGTGTTGACACACTCAGAAATCCCCTTTACAAACACATCCCTACGCCAGCACCTTCCCAAAGACCAACAGATCCCGCTAAAACCCACCCAGACCCCCAGAAGTCCCTGGAGCAAGCGAGCAGTTGTGGCTGTGGCCACTGTCACCTGGCACTTTGAAGGGCACCACGTCCTGCAGCAGCCCCTCATCCTGGGCTTTCTTGGCCAGCGTGTGGGAGCGCAGGGCGTACTCGTCCTGCTCCAGGCGGGAGATGCCGAAGGCAGCGGCCAGGCGGTCGGCAGAGTGTCCCATGGTCTCGCTGGTGGAGAACTCTGCCACAGCTGGCAGCTGCAGCCAGGGAGGGACTAGTCAGCACAGGTTAAAGGGGAAAAAAAAAAAAAAACAAAAAACAAACCCTCTGACCACACAGCTCTGTGTGCTCCCGGGGAGGTGCTTCCCTTCGTTAATTCGGATTAACACACAATTAACCAGACCACAACAGACTCTGGAAAATGCGTCAGAGAAACCATCCCTTTTCCAAGATTTTGGAAAAAAAAAACCCAGGCTGCTGCTTGTTGGGATGCAAATCCCTCTGGGCCCTATTTTAAAAAGTACTCAGAAATGTAAGGGCTGAATTGAAGCCTTCGGAGAAACTAAAATAAGTAAATCTACTCAAACATGAAGTAGAAATGTAAGTTTTCGTTTTAAATAAGTGAAGAGTATTTTAAGTGCCTTAAGCAAATTTATTGTTATTTTATTATTTAGTTAATAAAAAAAGCTCCAGAGCTTAGTTTGAAGTTCAGTAGCAAAGTTAACTAAGCCCTAGACATAATGAAAACATAATGTAGCATTGCTAGCACTCCTAGATAGAACAGATAGAACTATTTATGTAGAATTTGTGTAAGAAATTACTCCAGGGGTTCCAGAATTATGTTGAGAACAGCTGCCTGTGCATTTAACAGGGATTCCATGACAAAGGGTGACCAAACCTTTTGGGTTCAGCTCAAACACCACATCCTGGGACCTCATAACTCCTTGTCAGCCACCTCCTCACCCAAAAGCAGAGCCCAGAGGTGATTTTGGCTTGGTTTTAGTTCTTCCAGCAGCACTCAGGAAATCTCTGCATGCATTCAAGTCTGGAATTTTCACATCTTATGCTTATCTCAGTTCTGCCACACTTAACCTTGCTGCACTCACACTCAAGGGAATGACACGAATGCAGTTTCCTTGTGAAGAGCTCAGGGTGGGAAGGAGGGGAAGTGCTGCCCCTTTCCATCCTCACCACATTGCAACTCACTCCCCAGTGACCCCCAGGACAGAGCAGTGGCTCACTCTGCTCCTGATATGGCCCTGTGGATGCTCTTCAGGGGAGCTGAACACATCCAGCCCCTGGCAGGAATCTTAAGGCCTATTTAAGATGCATTAATCAAATTCATATACCGAGGATATTCCTGTCTAATATCAAGGGTGTTGCTTCTGTTATCTAGTAAAATTCCTGTGACCCTACAATTCTTCTGACACTTCAGAATAACCTTTATGTTTATGGGAAAAAAAAATTCTATTTCTGTCATCTGCAGCCAGGAGTTGCAGAAGGAGGTTTTGCACTAAGTTGGGTTTACAGAGGATGAACATGTGGGAAGAAAAAGCAGAGTCTCAAATGCTGTGAGATGCAATAATCAATGTTTCAACCCAAAGCAGAGGTCAGAAATCAATCACAGTGAACTCCAAGAGCCACCTCACCCATCTTAAACCCTCTCCATCAACGACAAACAAAAATTCCCTGTTCACACCTTCTAAACCAATTCCCTGAACGCCTAAAACGCCCGACAAACCAAAAATACCTCGGGAGCAAAGTAGTCAGGGCGGATTTTGGAAAGGAGGGAGAGCTTCTGGCCCAGGCTCTTGGCTCGGTTCAGGGTCAGCATGGTCTTCCTCATCTTCCTGCTGTGGCGGATGGGGACGTCGGACATGAGCTCCACGCCGCCGGCCACCACCACGTCGCACTGCCCGGCCGCGATCATCCCCACGCCTGCCAGGACAGGGGGAGGAAAAGGTTTCCTTACAGAAGGGGTAAAAAAAAGGTGTTGGAATGGTCTGTCTGGGGAGGTGGTGGATTCACCGTCTCTGGATGTGGTTAAGAGAAGACTGGATGTGGCAGTTGGTGACATGGTTTAGTTAAGGTTGGACTCGATGATCTTGGAGGTCTCTTCCAACCTGGTGATTCTGTGTGAAGGAATGCACCCCACACCCCAGCAGGTGTTTCCATGTAGGGAAAGGTTTAACACTCACCCCTTGCTGTTCTTTATAAGGTAAAAGGAGGCAGAAATTTCTTTGCTCTCCCGTGTCTTGGGTTGCAATAAGTAACCAAAAATACGTGTTCTATTTTCCATCTGTTGGAACCAGTTGGGGAGGTGGATTTTTTTTTATTTTATCTCTTGTATAACCCATTCCTCATAACTCCAGAGGGGAGGGGTGGGGGTCTTCTGTTGATGGACAGCTGTTAAACCAGCTGGGGCAGAGTTCTTATCTTCCAGGACCATGGGGGATATCTGCTGTTCATGGGCCATGGAGCTCACTGCAGGGCTGATCCAATCCCATCATCCCACGGGGAGAGGCCCCACCCAGGGGGAGGAGCCCAGCATTCCCACCTGGATAAAAATCTGAGATTTGGAACACCAGAGCAGCCTGTTTGCACTGGATTCCCAGAGGGAGACCAGACCCATCTCAGCACCACTGGGCCCTTCTCCAGGATCATCTCTGCTCCCACAGAACCACAGCTGGCCCTGCAGGAGGATTTATTTGGACTGTGTCCAACACCCTGACCAACAGGGTGTCAGGTTGTATTCTGGCTCTGTCAGTGTTTCTAGGACTTCTTTTTTCTTGTTTGCTTGGTTTTTCTTCTGTACTACTACATTTGTATTTTTAATATTCCTAGTAAAGAACTGTTATCCCTATTCCCATATCTTTGCCTGAAAGCCCCCTTAACTTCAAAATTATAATAATTCAGAGGGAGGGTGTTTACATTCTCCATTCCAAGGGAAGCTCCAGCTTTCCCTAGCAGACACCTGCCTTTCCAAACAAAGACATCCCCAGTAACTGGCTCAACACCAAGACAAAAACACTGACAGGTCTCTTTAGCTGTTCCTCAGAAATGGAGCTGGTCTCTATTGGGCTGTTTGCCAAAAAACCCACCTAAATCCTTCAACACTGAAGGGAGAGCACGAGGCTTCTCAGAGCATTTTCAGGGTGTTGTGGCAGGTGTGTGGGACCTGTCCCTACACTGTGAGTGGCTTTGCTCTTTTGTTTTGTATTATTTTCTTCTTTTATTAAGACCTTTTTGATTTTTCAAGACACACTCAACCGTGCCACCTCACAAAATGATTTAAGCCATTTTCTGTGAGGGGCTGGACGCCCTCAGAGGTGTTGAACCCTCACAGAGCTAAATACATCTGGCTCTTTGAGAAATTCAATAGAGGCACTGCCAGGAACTCCTGCATTCCTTCTCCAGCCCCTGGAGGAGGCTGAAGGCTGGAAGCTCACACAATGTGAGCTTCTGTCACTTGGCTCCCTCTTGTCCTTGTCACGCAGAGCAGGGAGGGAAGGACAGCCCCAGCAGTTTGAGCTGCAGCTCCATTTCTTAGCCCTGTTTAGGCTAAGCCAAAGATAAAAGAAGCAACTTCCTCACCATGGTCAGTCTTTACCTCCCAAATAAACATGGGCACTGGGCAGAGATGCTGCTGCAGGCCTACAGCAGACACTCAGTTCATGTTGTATTTTGTTGGCTAAAAAGCTTCCACAGAAGCACTGAGGCTGGAAAAGACCTTCCAGAGCATTGAATCCAATCTGTGATCCCCAGCTTGTTACCAGCCCAGAGCACTGAGTGTCATGTCCAGGAATTCCTTGGACACTTCCAGGGATGGGGACTCCACCATTCCCTGGACAGCCCCTTCCAAGGCCTGGCCACCCTTTCCAGGGAGAAATTCCTGCTGATGTCCAGTCTGAACCTCCCCTGGCACAGCTTGAGGCCATTCCCTCTCATCCTGTCCCTGTTCCCTGGGAGCAGAGCCCAACAAGCCCTGGCTGTCCCCTCCTGTCAGGGAGTTGTGCAGAGCCACAAGGTCCCCCTGAACTTCCTTTTCCCCAGGCTAAATAACTCCATTTTTCCTTCCACTCCAGCATTTCTTCAGTTGGCTTTTTACATTCACAAGCAGTGCAAGTTGAATAAGGGCTGTAAAAGAATTCCCAAGCTCTCTTTCAACCCCACAGCTCGTCCTTCCAGCCCACATACCTGTGGTCATGGCCTGGTTTGAGGAAATGCAGGCCATGGTGACGGTGTGGGCCGGAGTTTTGTCGGAGAATCCTGCTCCCAAGGCAGCCTACAACAACAAGAGTGGCTGGTAAACCTACAGCTGCTGCTCCCAGGCCAGAGCTGCCCATCCAGCACACCTTGCCAGCTGGAGCTGAAGGCAAAGACATGGAGTTTTCACCCAGATAATTATGGCAGCAGCTCTTCCCCTCCCCAGACCCTGGAGCAGGAACTGGAGCAGGAGATGAGGCTCTCGGCCACAATGAGAACAATCACTGCCCCTCCACGTTTTTTAATAAAAGACAAACTAATCACACCTCTCACATTTAAAAAAATCCCATCAAAAGAGCCTCCAACTACTCAGCATTATCTCTGCTTCACCTTATTGGCAAAGGCAACACGTGAAAAGGGTGATTTAGAGCACTCAGCACAAGGTGCTGTGGCTTCACAGAGAGAGCAGCAAACTGCAGAGCAGTGACTCATCTGAGCAGCCCAGAGCAGCTCCCAGAGCCCTTCCCTACTTGGGCTGTGGCCAACTGGTTGAAAGTTCAGCAGTTGTTCCCAAGTTAAAATTACCCTGCAGCCCCATCTGACTGGTAGGTGACCAAAGGCAGGCCTTGCCATTCACGAGGCTGAGGCTGCACAGGGAGCCCGGGTTACATCATGGATTTATCCAGGTGCAGAGCACAGCAGAGGCTCCAGGTTAGCAAAGATCAGGCTGCCTTGTCCCATGACTCCAGAGGATCAGCTGCCCTGGGGACAATACAGGAATTGTGTTTTCTGGCTGTTGGAACAAAGGGCAGCAAAGCTGCTCCGCTTCAAATCCTGAGAATGCTGTTTCTGAGCAGCCAACTCGAGGAAATAAATAAATACCACAACAAAGCAAAGCCTCAGAGCACCCTCTGCTCCTCCCCAGGACATTGGGCAAGGCAGCATTCAAGTCCAGCTGGTATTTAGGAGCTGAGGGATCAGCAATCCTCAACAAAACCTTCCTTTGCAGGGAAGAGTCAAGCAGAGGCTTCACAGCATGGAAATATGAAAATCTGACCAAAAAATCTGATGCTAAATGAAATCTGTGGCAGATTTCAACAGGAGGCAGAGAATCACAAAATCACTTTCCTTATAGTCCCAGGAACTCATTTAACAGACACTACACAACTACTTTGTACTCTCAGATCATATACAAACAAACAATAATCCTGGGAATTCATTTTTAGCAAGGATTTGTCATCTCCAGAGCAGTTTGCAGAGGTCAGAGTCCCAGGGAAATGCTGCCCAGAACTCACCTCTCTGGCAACATTACTGGTTTTCACCTCCTGGATAACTGTGCCATAAACAATGTAATCAACAACATCCCTTGGGACACTGGTCCGGGTCAGCAGGCCCCTAGGGAGAGGATCAAAACAAAGGGAATTTGCATCACATAAATAATAACCTCTCCAACATCCTCTTCCTGCCAGCTTGGCTGGAGAACAAGGCAACAAGAGAGCCACAGCTTCTGTTCTCCCCTCAGAAGAAATCTCATGTGCCTGTGGGAAGTGGAGCTGATTATGAGCTGCAAACAGTCACGGTGATAATTTCACTATGAATCATTGCAGAACTTCATTGAAGAACTCCTTTACAGCCCTTTCATCCCCCTTTCCAAAAAATGGCTGGCAGAATCATCAAATGGTTCCCAGAATGGTTTAGGGTGGGAAGGGACCTCAAAGCTCATCCAGTTCCACCCCTGCCATGGGCAGGGACACCTCCCACTGTCCCAGGGTGCTGCAAACCACATCCAGCCTGGCCTGGGACACTGCCAGGGATGGGGCAGCCACCTCCAGGCTTCTCCAAGCCTTCTCTCTTCTCCACAGCACTTTGCCTCTCAACAAAACAAACCCTTCTAACGACCCTCAGGACAGAAAGGGACAGGAGGGTTACAGAATCAGCTCAATATCCTTGTTGTCACTTCATTTCCTCTGTGTTGCCCAGGTTGTTTTTCCCACCAGATGTGAGTAGACCTCAGCAGCAGCTCTGATCTCTGTGTGTGGAAAACTACAGCTGGGCATCAAATTCACTAAAATTTGTCACCACCACCATCTCTTTGCATCAACACCACCAACCTACTGAAAACCCCAAAAACAACACAAATCCCACTGCTTAAGCCACCCACTGCTGTGGAGGGAGGCCAGGAAAAATAAAGCACCTGAGCTGTTCAGAGCCAAGCCCAGAGCCTTGGCTCTGCAACCCTGAAACCTCAGCAGTTTAACAAGAATTCTGAGCCCTTCCAGTGCTCCATTTACTTACTGCAGTGCTGCTCTGGCTAAGTCATGTGGCATCAGATCAGCATACCTGGAAGGTGAAGAAGAGAGGAAGGAACTCAGAGGTGTGAGAAATCAGTGCAGAATTCTCAGTACAGAAACCAGGACAGAACTCTCCTGTGAGCACTGAGCAGCAGCAAGAGCTGGGGATGGACCAGAAATGCTCCACTGAGCTTCTGAGCAAACATTTCAAGGCATCACAGATTGGGTTGGGTTGGAAGAGACACTAAAGCTCATCCAGTGCCACCCCTGCCATGGGCAGGGACACCTCCCACTGTCCCAGGCTGCTCCAAGCCCCAATGTCCAGCCTGGCCTTGGGCACTGCCAGGGATCCAGGGGCAGCCACAGCTGTGCCAGGGCCTGCCCACCCTCCCAGGGAACAATTCCTGCCCCAAAATCCCATCTAAATTTTCCCTTTTCCAGTTTAAAGCCATTCCCTGTGTCCTGTCCCTCCATCCCTTGTCCCCAGTCCCTCTCCAGCTCTCCTGTAGCCCCTTTAGGCCCTGCCAAGGGCTCTGAGCTCTCCCTGGATCCTTCTCCTGTCCAGGTGAGCACCCCCAGCTCTCCCAGCCTGGCTCAAATCACTGCACTAAACCCACAGAAAAGCAGCAGTGATCCCATAAAGAAATCCCTTTTCCATCCCAACACTCAGGTGTGGCTCTAGTTCAGCTGTGGATTTGGTGGCACAACAATCCAGGAAGAAGAGCCTACAGCAGATTCTTGGTCCCTGTCCTGCCAGACCCCTGAAACTTGTTGCTTCATGTGCTACAGATTCTCCAACTGCTTCCTCTAGACACACTCCATAAATCCTTACCCTTGCCAGGATTCATACACACAGCCAACCTTCTTCAAACCACATTTTTGCACTAAATAAAAAAGCTGGAATAACTAAATAAAGCTGGAATAACTGGAGCAGCCCAACATAGGGCACCTCCTGAGCCTTTAGGCCCAAGAATAACTACATTAAAATGAACAAATGTGATTTTTCCCAGAAAGAGTCAAGTGTTAACCAACTCAGGGGGTGTTTTGTGTGTTTTACTCCTCTTTGATACTCACGAGGTGCCAGACTGCAGAAAGGGAATGCGGACACCCTCCACCACCACCACATTCTTCACCCCAGTTTTGCCCAAGGTCTTCTTAGTCTTGGGCTGGACTGTGAAGAGAGAAGTGATGGTGACAAGGATATCAGCAATTTTAATGTAGATCCTGCAGAAACTTCTAGAAAACAAAGAAAGTTGTCCTCTTTTGGTGTGTAAGTGAAGGCAGGACACCTGAGTTGGAATCTTGGAATGGTTTGGGTAGGAAAGCCCCTTAAAGCTCATCCAGTGCCACCCCCTGCCATGGGCAGGGACAACTACCACTACCCCAGGGTGCTCCAAGCTCCATCCAAGCAGGCCTGGAACACTTCCAGATGTGCCTCATCACCCTCACAGCCAAGAATTTCTTGGGAATAATGGGAAGAAATTCTCTCTCCAGTGGGAGAGGTTCAAGACAAGGGATGTCATGATCCAGCGTCATTCCACAGGCCAGTGCCAGGCTGAAACTCCAGCACTGTCTGGATATTCCCCCTCAGGCTCTTCCCCAAGCCCAGGGGATGATGGGGAGCTGCTGTCCAGGCCTGTTCCCCAAATCCCAAAGCTTGAGCAACCTGAGCAACCCCCACAATGAACTCAGAGTGAGAACTCAGAATCCACTGTGGAGTATGACTACAAACTGGGAATGGCTGCTGGGAGCCAGGGCACTCAGAGGATGAGAAGACTCTGCTGCAAACACTGGTCTGCCTAAAGTTTTCCTTGTGGAGCTTTCCTTTTGCAGCTTTTCTGGTACACCTGAACCACTCTGCACCATTTCTAAGATTTAAGTGGAACAGGAACTCTGAGAAAGGGAGGCAGCTCCCAAAAGAGCCTTGTCTAGCACAGAGCCACTGAGATTCCTGGTGTTTCCCCCTTACCTGAGGCTTGGAACTGCGAGGAGCAGCTGAACGATCGAGCAACTGGAAAACAAGAAAGGGGAAAAAAAACCGCCCAAAAAAAGTATCAGAAACAGTTCTGGGTCTCTGCAAGAAGGGTTAAAAAAGCAATTCATGTCACTGTAAGACACCTGACCATCTGAGGGGTTTTGGGCAGTTTACTCTGCTCAGAAACTTGACACACTTTCTGTCAACTCAAGACTCCTCCCCATATGACAGGGGAAAGGACAACCAAGGCAACAATGTAATTAGGGATTTAAAAATAACCATTGTCAGCCTTTTAAAGGTGAGATTGAGATCCCAGGGCCCCCTCCAAACCAAACACTTCAACCAGAAGTTCATGGCCCAGCAATGAAAGCTGAAGATACTCACAAGCCCCGGCAGCCCAGGCTGAGGACACCGGGAGGTTCCGCAGGGCAGAGCTCAGCATGGAACTCATCTTGGAATCTAGGGAAAGGCTGGGGTCAGTCCAAGCTGCTCTGTCCACAACAATCCCAAGGGAAGAGACCTGCCTGCCTCACAGAGAACCACAAAGGTGAGGGGGAGACACTCCAAGGGCAGCAGCAGCACAGGGAATCACCTCCCACCACAGTCTGTGAGCAGAGTCAGACCAGCCTGGCTTGTGCCCGTGAATAAATACTGCCCAGGGAGCTTCTCAATTCCCCTCCCAGGAACTGCTCCACCACTTCCCACTGGAAAATTGTCCCAGTGCCCAGGCAGCCCTGCTGCCAGCAGCACCTCCTGACGCAGTGTCCTTGGCACCCCTGCCCCTTGTCCGCCCCTGGTGCCAGCCTGAGGAGCTCGTGCTGTGCATCCCCACGGAAAACAGAGCAGGATCACGTCCTCCACCCCCAAAAAAATCCCTCTGCAGCTGTCCCAAAGCTCATTCCAAAATCGGGTTTTCCTGTAAGCAAACCCTCATCTAAAGGTTTTACTGCTCAGGGCTCAGCGTGGCCCTCACAGCTCCAGGTTTTTGGTTGATCCACGCCAATATTCATCACTTTCTGTCACACTTTAGGGGTTCAAATCCTAGCACTTTCTCTCCCAAGCACCAAGTTTTTCCATGGAGGGACACAGGAACACCCACAGTCCCAAACCCAGCCCTCTACAGCTCCCCAAAACTCCCAGCTGCAGCTCCACACCTGGAATGTGCCCCGCAGCATTCCTCCCTTCCTAGCCCACAAACCAGGCTCCATCCTGCCAACAAAGATCCCCAAACCAGACTTTTCCAAGACATCCTCCTCCACCTGTGCCGACCTCCCTCCCCACACCTGATTGGGGCTTTTCCCGGAATTTTCCCTGCTCAGCTGACCGAAGTTTCTCCCAGGTGTAACCTCTCTCTCCCTCCAACACTGCACAGCCCCCAAAATGCCCCCAACCCCCTCATTTTCGGCAGCCAGCGCTCCCCCGGCCTCCCAAGAGCTCAGCCCTGCCCGCACAAATCACCAGGGCAAAGCTCCTTCTAGAGCCTGCAGGATTTGCCTGGATTCTTCAGCTCAGCTGGACTCCGTGATCCTCATGGATCTTTTCCAACTCAGGATAATCCGTAATTCCACGAACAGCCCTTATTCCGTCTCCACACACCCCTGACCGTCAGCACCGTCATCCCCACCCGGGACTCTCCAGCGCCCCAAAAACACACCCACGCTTCTCTCAGCCGCCCCCAAACCCCCTCGTCCATCCAGGACCGACTCCCGACCCTTCCCGTCCAATCCCTCGGTCCCTTCATCCATCGGGGAGCGATTCCCCCTTTCCCAGAGCCTCTCGTCCATCCGGAACGAACCCCCGGACTCCTCTCACTCTCCCCGGTCCATCCGGAACGAACCCCCGGACTCCCCTCACTTTTCCCCGGTCAATCCAGAATGAACCCCCCGATTCCCCTCACTCTCCCCGGTCCATCCGGACCGAACCTTCGGACTCCCCTCACACTTCCCCGCCCACTGAGGGCCGATCCCCGGTACTCCGCTCCGTCCCGGACCGAGCCGCCTATCCCTATCCCCCACCTCTTTCCCCGGGAGCGACTCGCGGTTCCTCTCCCCCTTCCTGCACCCGTGTCCGTGCAGGACAGAGCCCTCACCTCGCTGTCC
>VXBN01001135.1:92701-119423 GCA_013397395.1 Sinosuthora webbiana | reverse complement strand
CCGGCGGCCTCTCCCTCATTCGACCTCGGCGAAGATGGCGGCGGCGGGGCGGGCCATCGGCAGCCTCGGCCGCCTCCCGGCCGCCGCCAGGGCCGGCCCGACGCGGCGCACCCCGCCCCGGGGTGAGCGGGGGGACAGAGGGGAGCGGGAGAGGTTGGCGTGCGGCGTCCCCCAGGCTTGAGGGGAGCGCTGAGGGCTGGGGGCAGTGAGGGGGAACGGGCGGAGATACTGAGGGGACACTGAGGGAAGGGGAGGACTGGCGGGCAGGGCGACAGGGAAGGGTTGGGGGAGCGCTGAGAGGGCGAGGATTGGGGTGGGATGGGGCGCGCTGAGGAGTAAATTCTGGAGGGGGCCGTGAGGGGACACTGAGAGGTGAGGAAACACCGACACGGCAGTAAGTGGGCGAGGACTGGGGTGGCCTTGAGGGGATGAGAGACGGGGTGTCACAGAGAGGATTTCCTGGTGCCCCGAAGGGTTTTTCAGGTGGTGTGACCGTGCGGGCTGTGAGAAATGTTCCCAGGGACGGGTCTGTGAGGACCGGGGGGTGTCCCCGGGGTAGCTGTGGGGTGGGAGGTGTCCCCACGTGTGTCCGTGCCCCGTGTGAGGGGTTTGTCCCCACGGCCTGTGAGTCACCCAGGGGGGTCCCCAACATCCCCCCGAGGTCTGTCTCCCCATGTCCTGGGGTCTCTGGGGGTTGTGTGCCCCTCCTGGGGGACATCCACGGGGACATACTGTGGGAATCTCTCTGCGGTCCTGGGGGGTCCCTGTGACCTGGCACTGAGGGGGGACACACCCTCCAGCCACCATGGTCCCTGCACGTGAGCTGAGCCACAGGGAGAGAGTGTCCTTGTGCCCTGACACATGTGCCCGTCCCCAGTGCCTGCCTGGGAAGGAGAGGGTGTCCCCGTGTGTCCTTGAGTGTCCAAACCCTGTGACTGCTCTCCAGGCATGCAGGGATATCCACGGGAAAGGGGCATCCCTGTCATCCCACGGGGGGGAGGGTGTCTCCAGGTGCTCCAGGATCTCTCCCTGAGGGAATTGGGATTGTTCAGTTTGGAGAAGAGGAGGACAGCTCAGAGCCCCTGGCAGGGCCTAAAGGTGCTCCAGGAGAGCTGCAGAGGGACTGGGGACAAGGCCTGGAGGGACAGGGCACAGGGAACGGCTTCCCACTGCTGGATGGTATGTTGGGCAGGAATTGTTCCCTGGGAGGGTGGGCAGGCCCTGGCACAGCTGTGGCTGCCCCTGGATCCCTGGCAGTGCCCAAGGCCAGGCTGGGATGGGGCTTGGAGCACTTGGGCCAATGGAAGGTGTCCCTGCCCATGGCAGGGGGTGGCACCGGGTGGGCTTTGAGGTCCCTTCCCACTAAAACCATCCTGGCATTCAGTGATTCCATGATTTTGTGTGAAGCATCCTCCCCTGCCCGTTCTCAGAGCTGCCTTGGTGCTTCCTAGCTGCCAAGGCAAGGAGTCCCCAGGAGCCCTGGGAAGGCTGAAGGGCCTGGCTGGGAAGCTCTGGAAACCTCATATTTGACCACTTTGAAGGGCCCCAGAGCCTGGTGTTGATGTCGAGCCAAAGTCCAGCTGTGTTTCATTTAAACCCAAAGCTGGGCTCGGTGCTCTGAGAGCTCTTTTCCAACGTGAGCAATTCCACGATTCTGCAGCCTTGGAGCAAGTTTGTACGTGACAGGAGGTGCTGCAATCACTGATGAGCAGACTCCAGGGAGCTCTCAGGCTGTTGCTGGTTGGAATTCCTGTTGTAACTGGTGAAGCTCTTCACAACAAAGAGCTCTGAGCTGCTCCAGGGACGCTGTCGCTTTTCATAATTAATTAACGCCCTCGTTCTGCCTTGCAAAGATTTTGGGGAGTGGATGCAAAGGTCTCCAGGGCAGCCCAAAGGCAGGGAGCAGTCAGGTGAGCTCCAGGGTTGGCTGTACCTGCTGGGCCACATCCCTGTGCTCCCAGCTTCCCAGAGTGGATTGGGAAGCTCAGTGTGCCTGGAGTTTCCCATCTCACGGGTCACAGCTCCGTGCTCAGGTGGCCTGAGCTTCATCCCATCCATCCTGCTGGGGCTTGGGCTGCTCCAGGACTGGAAAAAGGCTTTTTTCCCCTGAGCCATGGAGGCAGCTCCCAGTTCCAGTGGTGTGCCACGTCCTGGTGAGTGGAAGGGGCAGGAAGGGGAAGTGCTGGGCAGGGGAAGGAGCTGAGGCAGCAATAGGGAGAAGAGAAAGTGGGAAAGGAGCAGGCTGGGCTGTGGGATGGGTGTTGTCCATCCTCTGGTGCATCCAAGTCCTTGGCAAAGTCCTGAGGGCAGCTGAAGTGTTGTTGTCCTGGTGTTGGACAGTGTTTGAGCTGGAGTGAGACTGGAGCTGATTTTCAGGGATTTAACTCTGGAATGAACGACGGGACATGGTGGAAGTCTGAAGCTGGGCTGCTGCTTCCTGCAGCGTTTTGGAGGATTTTTGTGGCTCTCGGTTCCCATTGCAGTGCTGAAGGGATCAGGACCAAAAGCAGGGACCAGGACCGAGGAGGTGCTTTTGCTTCCTGGCAAAAGATGTTTTTCACAACTGTTTTAAATGTTTTAAACCACTGCCAGGCTACAGAAACCTCGCTCCAGTGTTAACCAGCTGGTACACTGCTGACAGCACTTCTCCCAAAGGAGTTTATGTTCAACTGGAGTGAGATTTGTCCACTCATGCCCTTGATTTTTATTTTTTTTCTCCTGCTTCATCTCCTTTTTTTGTGAGAGTGGAAGTCTGAAGGTTTTCATGGAAGAAATCCCTTTGGAAACTTATAAGGAAGAGGAAAGCCATGTAAAGAGTAAAAACCATGGAATCCCAGACTGGTTTGGCTGGGAGGGATCTTAAAGCTCATCTTGTTCCACACCCCTGCCCTGGGCAGGGACACCTTGCACTGTCCCAGCTTGCTGCAGGGATTGAATGAATGAATTCAGGGACACAGTCCAGCCCTTGCCTTCTCTTTAAAAAGATTGCATGGCTTTTATTGCTGATAAAGGTGCACGGTGTTCTGCTGGGCAGCATCTCTCTCCCCAGAGGAATTGCTGTCAGCCCACACTTGGTTTGTGGGAACTGAATGTTGGTGCTTATTTGAATGCTGGTGCTGATTTTCAGGAGCACCTGACACAGAGAGTTTAGGGAAATTGCTGTTGGATGGAGCAATCCCATGTGGGTATTAAATCCTCCTGAGGAGCTTTGGGGTGGGAGCCAGTTCACTCTTTGTTTATAAAATGCTGCTGCAGGCACATGACACACACACACACACACAGGCACCCCAGACCTGTTTGCTGGGCCAGCCTGACGCTGAATTTCCATCTCCACGGCATCACACCGCGTATCCTGGGCTCAGGAATGGGAGCAAAGGTCAGTCCCCACTGCCAGCAGCCCAGACAAGGTGGAAAGGAGGCCAAAGTGCAGCAGGGCCCCAGCCCTGAGCCCGTGTCACGGGGCTGTGGCAGGGGGAGACACCTGTTGGGGAGTTTATTCTCCTGGTGTTGGATTATTCTCCCTTCTCGCTGCTGGGAATGGGAATGTTTCGTTCCTGGAGGTTTTATCAGTGTTGAGTAGAGCCTCCTCCTGGGTAATTTCCTGTGTGTGGGCTGGTAGATACGTGTGGAGGTAACACTTTTACTGGAAATCAGACTTGAAGCAGCTTTGGCAGGGATTCAGCCTGGATCTGAGTTAGGGGATCCTCAGGGTTGCTTGAAATGGAGCTGGGGTTCATTCATGTGCTGGGAGATCGTGGGCTCAAAAGACAATTTCTGGGCAGAAAAAGGAGATTTGTGAGTCAGAAACTCGTGGGCACAATCCGTGGTCGGACTTTTCTGAGGGCTCTGGAATGTCTTCACATGTTTGTGTGTTTTGTGTGTCATTAGTAGAGGTGGATCCAAGAGCTGGAGAGGGACCCTGGAGAAGAACAGGACACAGGGAATGGCTTCCCACTGCCAGATGGGACACTGGACAGGAATTGTTCCCTGGGAGGGTGGCCAGACCATGGCACAGGATGCCCAGAGCAGCCCCTGGATCCCTGGCAGTGCCCAAGGCCAGGCTGGACAGGGCTGGGAACCACCTGGGACAGTGGGAGGTGTCCCTGCCCATGGCAGGGAGTGGCACTGGATGTGCTTTAAGGTCCCTTCCCACCCAAACCACTCTGTGATTCTGAGTATTTTGTTGATAGATGGAGGCAAAGAATAAATATTTTGTGAGCCCTTTGTGGCCCTCCAGTTGTGCCCCCTGAGATCTGTGTGGTCACACTTGGACTGGCCCCATTTGCTGGCACCAGAGTGTGTTTTTACAGAAACACCCCGGACAGTTGTGTTTGCTTTGCTGGGGATTCACCTTGAAGCTCCCCAAAGTGCAGGAAGGTCCCTGTTTTAGCACGTGAAGAGGTCGGAACGAGGATGATAAAAGCAAAACTCCCCGTGCCAGCTGCTCCATCCCTTTGTCAGCTGGTTGGGAAGAAGGATTTCATTTTTACTGCTCTGGGTTGGGCACTGCAGTGTGGGGTCTGTGCTGGGAAGGGACCTGCTGGGCTCTGGTGGGGGCACAGGTCAGGCTGTCAGGGGAGGGACTGGCTGGTTCCCAGGATTTCCAAAAGCTTGGCAGAGGTGAGCAGAGCTGGGAAAGAATGAGGCTGACACTGCTGAGAATTCCTTTAACCCCTGTGACATCTTTTCCTTAGGCTATGCCTGCCGTAACATCTCCACCTCCAGTGCCCTCCAGAGTAAGTGTGAAGCTTTTCTGTAAATCCATTTATTTATTTTTCTCCTTAAAGTGCCCTGGAGCAGGAGCTGACCCCAGGCTTGTGTTTGTTTGCAGACAGAACCCACGTCAGCTGTGATATCAAAGGGGATGTTGCTGTCGTGCGCTTCAACACACCAAATTCCAAGGTATTGGAAGGCTGAGAACTTGCCTAAGCTGCAGCCTCACAAAGCTGGGAGCAAAGGAGAAGTAGGAAAAAGAAGATTTGGGGATTTTAATGAGACGTCTGGAGGTGCCTCTTGGAGTACTTTGTGTGTGCTGAAGCTAATTTGTGTCTCTCCCAGGCACAAGGTCTTGTTAAGTTCCAAATCTTAAGGAAAACTTAAAAAAAAAAAAAATGTAAATCTTGCTTACTTCTTGTATTCAAGCCAGTTGAAGAATGTGTCCATACTTCAGTAACTTCAAATCCATAAATGCTTTTGATTCTATTTTCATGAATACAATATAAATAGAAGCTAATTCTCGTTTTTTAGGTCAGTGCAGCTGCAGTTGTTCTTCAGGTATCAGGAGNAAATCTTAAGGAAAACTTAAAAAAAAAAAAATTAAATCTTGCTTAGTTCTTGCATTCAAGCCAGTTGAAGGATGTGTCCATAGTTCAGTAACTTTGAATCCATAAATGCTTTTGATTCTATTTTCATGAATACAATATAAATAGAAGCTAATTCTCGTTTTTTAGGTCAGTGCAGCTGCAGTTGTTCTTCAGGTATCAGGAGGCAGGAACTCTGTAAATGACATCTGAGGAATAGGTCTAAAAATGCATTTTGGAGTCTCATGAGCAGCAGTGAATTTCAGATGTCACCTCACAGATGGAAATGCTCTTTAGGAGCAATGGTAGAGCTTGCAATAAAAACCTGGTTTTTTAAAGCAAAGTAGCCGAGCTGCTCTGATATTATACAAGATATAAAGATTGAACTACTGCTGCAATGAAAAATCTTGTATTAATTGTAGCAGACCAGAAGGGGGTTTTTTTATACACTCCTTTCCTTTGCAGTCTCAGGTTTGAAATATTCTATTCTATGTGAGGATTTGGTGGTACCTAAAGAACTCAGACTGGATTTATCCTGCTTGTTGCAGCCTTTCAGTAAAGCTGCAGGGATGTTTCAACCTGGTCTGGGGAAGGGGAAGGAACCCCTCATTGCAGGGGGTTGGATGAGATGACCATGAAAGGTCCCTTCCATCCCAAACCATTCTGTGATTCTACAATTATGGAAAAAAAAAAAAAACCACCAGTTTACAAGTTCATAAAAATCAATGTTTGCACCCACAAACCCACAAAGAGGAACTTCCTAATCAAAGAAGGGTTTTATCCTGGGGTGGGCTTTGTGCTAGGGTGATGCTGACATAACCTGCAGCAGGTGTGAGCTCCAGCTGAGCTGCTGCTGCCTTTTCTCCCCCCCAGGTGAACACGCTGTCCAAGCAGCTGAGCGCCGAGTTCAACGAAGTCATGAACGAGATCTGGGCCAACGAGGCTGTGAAGAGCGCCGTGCTCATCTCCTCCAAGCCAGGCTCCTTCATTGCTGGGGCAGACCTCAAGTAAGCACAGTGTCTGGGTTTGGAAAGGCAGGTGTCTGCCAGGGAACAGCCAGAGCTTCCATTGGAATGGAGAATGTAAACCCCCTCCCTCTGAATTATTATGATTTTGAAATTAAGGGGCTTTCAGGCAAAGATATCCTCCTTCATTGCTGGAGTAGATCTCAAGTAAGCACAGTGTCTGGGTTTGGAAAGGCAGGTGTCTGCCAGGGAACAGCCAGAGCTTCCCTTAGAGTGGAGGATGTAAACCCCCTCCCTCTGAATTATTATGATTTTGAAATTAAGGAGCTTTCAGGCAAAGATATGGGAATAGGGATGACAGTTCTTTATTGGGAATATTAAAAATGTAGTAGTACAAAAAAAAACCAAACGAACAAAAAGGAAAAACACTGACAGAGTCAGAATACAGCCTGACTCCCTGTTGGTGTTGGTGTCAGTCCAGTCAACTCCTCCTGCAGGGCCAGCTGTGGTCCTGTGGGAGCAGAGATGATCCTGGAGAAGGGCCCAGTGGGGCTGAGATGGGGCTGGGCTCCCTCTGGGAATCCAGTGCACACAGGCTGTGCTGCTGTTCTCAATGCCAGCTGGGATCCAGGTGGGAATGCTGGGCTCCTCCCCCTGGGTGGGGCCTCTCCCCGTGGGATGATGGGATTGGATCAGCCCTGCAGTGAGCTCCATGGCCCAGGGACAGCAGGGATCCCCGTGGGTCCTGGAAGAGGTAAAGAAACATTGCCCCACCTGGTTTTAACAGCTGGCCCATTAACAGAAGACACCTGCCCCCTCCCTGCCCCTGAGCCATGAGGAATGGGTCATAGAAGAGATAAAGAAAAAAAAAAACACTTCCCCAACCTGTTTCAACTGATGGGAGTAGAATACATCTTGCATTGAGCTCAAGACAGCACAGGGCTTCAGGAGCTGATGGAGCTGTCCCTGAAATCCAGCAGTTTGTCCCTGATATCCCCCCAGGGTGAGGCATAGTCTGGGAGTGAAATGCCCATGCTCAGGATTTCAGAGTTGCTGGAATGAAGTGAGGATCTTGGCAGACAGGGATGTGGCGGGTCCTTAAACCCCTCCTGGCTGTGACACTTGGTCACTCCTCCCTGCAGCCAAGGAAACCCATCCTGGCTCTGGGGTGGGCATTGTCCTTCAGCCTGGGGTACAACAGGAGTGGATAATTCACATGCAGGACTCGTTTAAGCTGGGTTGGAGAGCCTGGCAGCCTTCCAGCCTGGCCCCTCGTTTGGGCAGGGTTTGGCACTCTGCCCTTGTGCTGAGCTCCCTGGGGAACTTTTCCAGGCTGTGGGATGATCCTGTGGGTGCCCCCTGGGACCCGGAATGCCGTTGGCTCCTACTGCTGACCCTGACAGGACAGAATAGTTGCTTAAAGACATTAAAAGCCAGAAAGCTCTGAGGAAAGAAGGTAAATTAAAAACAGACTCTCCAAAACCAGTGTTACAATTTTGGCTGGCTTTGTCCAGCAACAGAGACTCACTCCCTGTTCAGGAGGGAAGGAGGTGAGCAGAGCAAAGGCCAGGCTGTGGTTAAGAGGTGTCTCCTGGGCTTAGCACCTCCAGCATCCCAAATTACTCCTGCCTAGCAAAGGCCACGAGCCTCCAGGAGAATAATTGGCACAGGGAGTCTCTAACTGGCAGTGTGGCATCAGAGCACTGCTCATCTGCTCCTTTGAAGAGTGATTCTCTTTCCTCCACCCTTCCTGGCAAGTGCTTTGAGGCTTCCTGTGACCCTCCCTCCTCTCCCAAAGGCTTCCAGAGCCCTGGCACGAGGGATCCCATTCAGTGCCTCAGGCACAGCCCCTGTCAGCCTGCAGGGCGTGACCCTGCTGGGTTTAGTCTCCCTGTGTTGTCTAATCCAAAACTAGGGCCTAAACAGCTCCTGCCTGCCTGTAAGGCACTGGGGATTGTAGGAGAACAGGGACAAACTCATGAAAACCTCTCCTTTTCCTGTTCTGTCGGTGCTTTTCCCATCCTGATCCGCCTCTCTCCTCCCCTCAGCATGCTTGAAGCCTGCAAGACTGCTCAGGAAGTGACTCAGCTCTCTCAGGATGGACAGAAGATGCTGGAAAAGATCGAGCACTCTCCAAAGCCCGTGGTGGCTGCCATCAGTGGCAGCTGCCTGGGAGGAGGGCTGGAGGTACTGGGCAATCCCAGGGCTCACAGCAGGACTGGGAGCTGACTCTGCTGGTTTTCTGGTTACCCAAATGATGCTGGCAGAGCTGGTACTGTGAGATGAATTTGGGAGCTGATGAGGGCTCATTACATCATGTAAATGAGTTTGTGGCGAGTTAATGGCTTGGTTGTGCTCCCAGGGCTCTGCCATGTGAGTTTTGCTGCTGCTGTGGAATGAGAGCAAATCAAATCTGAACCTGTGTGGGCCAGGCTAATATTTAGATGAATGTCCAAGGGAAAACTGGCTGTTTCCAGCAGGCATTGGGTCTGTATCAATGCTGCTGGCAGAGTTCAGCCTGGGAAGTGTTGCTTTTCAGATGAAGTGAGCCTTGTATCCCAGCAACTTCCATTCTTTGTAGGGCTGCTGTGAGAGGGGTGAGTGTGGGGACCCAGCCAGGCTCCACCCCTCCAGCACCTTGGCTGGATCTCTTCTGCCTTGTCATCTCCCTCCAGGATTTTGTAAACTGCAAGGCTCTGCTGATTCCTGGAGCAGAGTTGTTACTAAAGCAGTCCAATCTTGGAATGGAGTCTCTTCAGTTTGTGCTGATTTCTCAAGCTTTTTACACCCACTGTGTTGACTCATCTGGACTTGGCAGTCCAGGGATAAACCAGGAATCATGGCTGATCCCTAGAGGGGGCTGTGCTCTTGGTGTAGTGAATTAATTAAGCCCTTGATGGTCTTAGGTGAGATTTCAAATCAGCTTGGGAGTTTATCTCACACCTGCTTGCTGCCATCCCCCAGAAGAAGCCATCAGGGCACAAGAGGGAATTTGGGCAGTTGGATTAAGGAATTGGGGCAGGGTAATGAGGAAAGCTGAGGCAGTGTGTGGGAGAGAGCTGTGTGATGGGTGCCCAGTTCTTCTGATGTTTTTCACAGGGAAACCTTTCCTTTTCTCTTCCATTTTAAGGTTGCCATTGCCTGTCACTACAGAGTAGCAACAAAGGACAGGAAAACAGTCTTGGGAACACCTGAAGTGTTGCTGGGTCTCCTGCCCGGAGCAGGGGGTACTCAAAGGCTGCCAAAGATGGTGAGTAAGATGAAAACTTGACCCCCACAGCCCCTCCTGCCTGACAAACTCCCACTCTGGAATCCTCTTTGTGCCCTTCTAGGTGGGACTTCCTGCTGCCTTTGATATGATGCTGACTGGGAGGAACATCCGTGCAGACAGAGCCAAGAAGATGGGGCTGGTTGACCAGCTGGTGGAACCACTAGGTCAGACACGGTGTCCCCTCAGTCCCTTGATGTGCTGCTGCCCGTCAGGGAACCTCTCCCCTCGCCAAAATGTGTGCAGAGAGGTCTTGTCCTGCTCTGCAGGGGGGTCCCTGTTCCCACCTTACAAGCCTTGAAATGTGAGGCTGCTGCAGCAGCTGAGTGAACAGGAGAGGTCAGCACGGAGGGCAGGCCTGCTGGCTCTCCTCCTTAAGCTAATTACCCAGATAAGAGCCCACATTGCTCATTTATCATGTCAGAGGACAGATTGCAGCCCCTAATGGAAGGACAATGGATGACTGATGTCTGTGTTTCTGCAGCCTGCAGATGGTAACCCCTGACAGGAGCTGGAGCAGGCAGCCCCCCTGGCTTAGGCACTCAGAATTGCCAGCTGGCTGTCAGCTGGGTGGAGAAATTCCCTGCAAACTGCAGCATTCCAAGTGCTGAGCAGGCTGCTGAATCATGTCTTGCTCCTAAAGTTCTTTCACTAGGGCAGCTTCCTTGGAGGGTGACTAAATCAGGAGTTGGAATGGAAGCCTCTGCTCCAGCTGGCGCTGCCATGGAGCTGGAGGGTGCTGAGCATGGTTTCCCCAGGCAGAGCATAGGCAGGACACACTGGGGGTGCTGAAGAAAATAAAATGAATAAAAAGCTGCTGCTGCCCACCCTGAGCAGTGCCAGGGAGGCCCTGGTGTCTGTGCTGTCCCATGGCATGGGCAGGGACACCTCCCACTGTCCCAGGTTGCTCCAAGCCCCAATGTCCAGCCTGGCCTTGGGCACTGCCAGGGATCCAGGGGCAGCCACAGCTGTGCCAGGGCCTGCCCACCCTCTCAGGGAACAATTCCTGCCCAAAATCCCCCCCATCCCTGCCCTCTGGCCGTGGGAAGCCATTCCCTGTGTCCTGTCCCTCCATCCCTTGTCCCCAGTCCTTCTCCATCTTTCCTGTCAGCTCCTCCATGCCCTGCAAGGCCACAATGAGGTCACCCCAGTGCCTTCTCCTCTCCAGGCTGAACAATCCCAAGTCTTTCCTTACAGCAGAGCTGTTCCATCCCTGTGATCCCCTCAGTGCCTCGTCTGGACTCTCTCCAGCAGCTCCAGGTCCTTGTGCTGTTGTCCCCAGGGCTGGGGCAGCTCTGCAGGTGGGATCTCACCTGAGCACAGGGGCACAATCCCTCCTCCCTGCTGCCCACACTGGGGTGATGAGCCCAGGATACACAGATACCCTGAGCTTATCTTTAGTTGTTTTCACTCTTATAAAACAGATCTGCGCTTCTCAGGCTGGAGTTAAAACTGCCTGGATAAACTTTCCCACTTGATACTTGCTTAGAAGTGAATTTTAAGAGCTAGCAAACGTGGCTGTTTATACCCACAATTACCCCAAGCTGCTGAAAGGAAACATGAGCTTTCTGAGGAGCTGCTGGGAATCCTGGCTCAGCCCAGAGCAGCACGTAGGAGGAGCACAGAAATACAAATGATATGCAAACGTCGGATGTGTTCCTTGTTATCCAAAGAGCAGCCAGCGCCAGGAGGGCTCCTGTTGTGTCTGGGGAAAGCAGCTCTACCTGGGGTGATGCTTTAACTGATGACAGAAAGCTTGGAAGGAGACAGACACCATCAATCAGGAGGCAATTTCAGTCAGTTCTCCTTCAGCAGGGAGCTCTGCAGCGTTCCCTGGATTCAGTTCTGGCATGTGCCATTTATAAAAGAAAGCAGATGGGGGTGGACAGCTCAGAGCTCCTGGGTTAGGGCACAACAAAACACTGGGAATTAACTGCAGGTAAAGTAAACCCACATATGTGGGGTCAGCCACTTCCTGTGGATGGTTCTCACAGCTCAGACTTGGGAACAAACAGCAGTTTTCTTCAGCTGGAGTGTCAGAATCCAGCACTTGTTAATGTATCCAAGCTGCTGGAATCAGGGATTGACATCTTGTAGCACAGCAAGTTATAAAGCTGAAGGTCTCAGCCTTGTATGGTGAGAAGAGAATTTGGAAGCTGCTGAAGTCTGAGCTCTCAACTCCCAAATGCTCTCGGGTTTCCAGTGAATTCTCTAAAACCCACTGGGCATTGCTGAAATGTAGATTATGCAGCAGCTCCGAGCTGTATTTTGTCTGCTGCCTGTAAAATCAGCTATGTTGTTTTGTTTGGCCTCCTTTTCCTTGGACTGGCTCTGACATTGTGCCAGGGCAGGAGGGAGACTTCCACAGGGAGCTTCCCTGAGCTGTCAGACAGTGTTTGTGCTGCTTTATCTCCTTCTTGCTGAGAGACTCCCTCAGCAGGGAGCAGCTTCTGGGGTCTGCTGGGTGAAAACCCTCCAGGTGTTACACAGAGAGGTGAAACAAAGGGGTCACAGGTTGGACACTGGGGCTTGGAACACTCTGGGATAGTGGAAGAAGGTGTCCCTGCCATGGCTGGGGGAGGATTATATGACCTCTAACACTCCCTTCCCAACCAAACAATTCTGAGTTTCTGTGAATAAAACCTTACAGCTGAGGGCCTCAGCCTTCTGTGGAGGAGGAGGTGAAACAGGAGAGAATTTCTGATTTTTGGATTTTACCTGTCTCCTCTGCTGGGGTGTCTGGGGGTGTTTCCTCAGCTCTGAGGACTCTGCAGTATCTGGGTGTGTTTGGAGCAGGCTGTATGAAGGCCCTGCCCAGCTGCAGGGCTGTAATGTCACCAGGTTTGTTCAGTCCAAAGTTGCACATTTAGCTCCAGGCTCCACTCAATGGCCCTGTGCAGCTTCACCAGGCACTGCTCTGGCATTAATGACTCAGAGTTTGCCTCTGGCAGCATCTCACAGCTTCCTGATCAGCCCTGTGCTGTGTCCTCCTGTCCTGATGATACAATTGTCTGGAAATGAGGATTGCTGTGCTTGGAAATTGTGCAACCCCCGCCTCAGAGGCTGCTAAAACTGGTTTTGTGGTGGCTTGCTTCATTGTGGGACAGCTTAAAGCTGGGCCAGGTGTTACAGGGTGTTGCAGCAGCCAAATCAATTGAGAGGTTTCCTGCACTGAGTTCAAAGGTTGGGCTTGGTTGGACATTGGCTCCAGGACAGGGATTTCCAGGGATTCAGCACTCCCAAAATGCTGTCTGTGTATTTAACTGCTCTGTGTTGGCACAGTGGGGCACAAGAGGAGAGGAGAGGGAGAGGGGGAGGTGCAGCAAGAGGGAGGACAGGCAGAACACCTCAGTTCCCTCAGGATTCTGGGTGCCTGCAGTTATGTGAGGTGGAAGGTTTGAGGAATAAAGGGCACGAGTGGCAAAAAGATGGTCAGGAGCTGAAGACACCTCCAGAGAGCTCATGGAACTTCTGTCCTTGGAGATGTCCAGAGGCTGGTAGAAGGTCCCTGAGCAACCTGATCTGATTGCAGAGTTGGATGTAACTTGGCCCTGCTCCCATGGGGAGCTGGAGTTCAGCATTTCTGCACAATGCCCTCAATGTAAATCCCTTGGGGCCTTCCTATGGTCCCTGCTGAGCCTTTCCACTGTTGGTCATAAGCAAGAAAAGCTGAACAGGAGTGGGGAGTGGAGTGGGAGCAGTTCGAAGGCCCATCAGGTTGTGCCTGGTCCTGGTTTCCCTGCAGCCTCCTCCCTCAGGGATAACTTGTGCTGTGCTCTCTGCTCTCCCCAGGGCCAGGAGTGAAGACTCCCGAAGCAAGAACAATCGAGTACCTGGAGGAGGTGGCCATTGGCTTTGCCAGGGGACTGGCCAACAAGACTGTGTCTGCCAAGAGGTCCAGGGGGCTCATGCAGAGTAAGTCAGCATGGACAAACCCCTGGGGACAGCAGTGAGTGAAATCCAGCCTGACTTCTCCAGGATGTGTTTGTGCTCCTAATTCCATTTCAAACCCAAGTTATTTCATGTTGGAATCACCTTTTGAGCAATATGGGGTGGTGGTAGAGAAATCATTGCCCTGCAGATCCAGGCTTTGGCAGAGCTGGATGTGGTGGCTCCTGAGGTTGCTGGAAGGGAGCCAGGCCCAAAGGAGTGAGAGGGAGCAGGGACCTCCAGGGACTGTCCATCTGCAGAGTTTTAGTGGCGAGTTCTGTACCAAGCTCATGAACTCAAGTGGGAAGAGGGACATGGGGCTGCTCCATGCTGATCCTCCATAGCACAGCCCAGAAATGGGAACATCTCTGTGGGAGTTCTGCTTCCCGGGGCTCAGTCTGTCACCAGGTGTGTTAGGAGCACACTTCAGCCCTCAATGATGCTTGTCCATGGAATAATCCATGGAAACCCTTTGAGCAGCCCCTGCTGCCTGTGCCTGGGTTTCAGGAGCACATTTCTAGTGCAGATATTCCCACTGGTATTCCCTTCCCTCTGCAGTCCATCCTGGCAGGCTGGCAGTGCTGCAGCCCTGTGCTGACCCCTGTTGTGTCCCACCTTGCAGGGCTCACAGACTATGCCATGGCTCTTCCCTTCGTGAGGCAGCAAGTTTACAAGACAGTGGAGAGCAAAGTTCAAAAGCAAACCAAAGGGCTCTACCCTGCTCCTCTGAAGATCATCGAGGTAACCCACCCTGTGAGGTGGGAGGAACTGCATCTGTGGGATAATGTGGGACAGGCAGAGGGAAGGTGATCCTTCCTCTGAGTCAGGCCAGCATCCTGATCCTCACAGAGATCAGTGCTGAGGAGTGCAGGCTGTGGGACAGAATGCAGAATCACTGCCCAAAATATGATCACCAGTTTATGGGTACAGTGAGGGGTAGAGCAGGAATCCCAACTGAGGGAAGGGAATATTTTGTCCATGAGACTTGCAGCTGCAGTTTTGTCAGGGTCTCTGAAGAGATTAGGAGATGTGTTCAACACCATTAAAATAGAAATTGCTGTTAATTTTCACAGCACTAAATACATAATGTACTAACTGCATTAGTCCCTTGTGTTACACAGACATCCTGTTACAGACCCTCTGTGAATGAATCCTTATTGTAAAATGACTTTTCACTCCTGAAGTTGTTGCCAAGACTTCTCTAAAACTCGTGCACATTGCAGGAGCACAGTTCCTAAAACCACAGGGAATGGCTAAAAATGTACCTGGTGGTAAACTCCTCACCTGTCCTGTGCTAGAAGGAAAGGGTGACACAGCTCTGCTAAGAGCAGCAGGGACAGGACTCAGGGAGTCTGAAATGTGCCTTGAATGTTGGGGAGGGGTCACTGGAGACAACAGGGAATCCTGTTGGTGTTTGCAGCACGACTGAACTGTGGTTTGTCTTTACTGCTTTTGGATTAGGTCGTAAAAACTGGGCTGGATCAGGGGAATGATGCTGGATACCTCATTGAAGCCCAGGTAAGGAGAGGAGATCCTGGCAGGGATCAGGCACTGGTGTGGTCAGGGGATCTGTTTACCCACACAAAGGGTTCATCACAGCCTGCTGCTTATCCCATTCCACCCCCTGTCACAGGCAGGACACTTTTCCCTACCCCAGGTTGCTCCAAGCCCCATCCAGCCTGGCCTTGGGCACTTCCAGGGATGGGCAGCCTCAGCACAAAACACTCACAGGCAAGAGTCACTCTGGGGGATTGGTGCTGCTCCTCCTGAATGAGGGAGCAGAGCTGAGATTCCACACCACCCTCCACATCTGGCTGTAGATGTTTCATCTGCCACTCATCTGACCGTGCTGGCACATGGGCCTCATGTCCTAAACACCATCCAGTCCTGCCTGAGCTTTCCTGGGACACAGGGGAAACTGGAATAGAGTTTAATTGAGGGTGTAGGACAGACTGTGGTGGGCAGCTCCAGGGCTGGAGCAGGCAAGTGTCCTCCCCAGCAGCTTGTGTGTGACCACACACAGACACACACAGAGTCTTTGTTTTCCTCAGCCATCCTCATCCCTCCATTTCTCTGCCATAATAAACAACCTATCCCTAATTATTTTTTCCTCACCAGTCCTGTTTTTGCCACAGCTGAGCTCAAATTTGTTAATTCTGGTGCCACAGAGGCAATTCCTGCTGTGCAGAGTGGGGTTACCTGGGCACTGCCAGCTCTGCAAGATTGAGTCCCCGGCAGCCCCACATTTCCAACTGATTATCTCTGTATTTGGGTCATCCCCAAGGTCGTTGCCCCTTAAATGCTGATGAAATCCATCCATCCCCTGCTTCCCTGATGTGCTTTGTAACTCCTTTTTTTTTTTTCCTTTCTGGTGCCAAGGCCTGTAGCTGTCACCTTAGCAGTGCCCTCCTGGCTGTGCCCCATCCCTGCTGGTTGTGCATTCCACCCACGTTTGGTCTGGTGCTGAATAAAAGCCTTGGGATACTCTGTTCCTTCCAAGCAAAGAATGAATGGGTTTTTTTTCCCCCAGAACAGCAGCAGGATGGAGATCTTCCCAGAACCCCTGAAGAATAATAAGTGTCAGCATTGTGGATTTTTTTACTGCCTCCCTCTCTCCACCCCCAGGACAGGAGTTTGCAGATTCTTTTCTGGGCTTTGTTTTGGGTATTTTAACTCCCAGGGGCAGTGGTGAAGGAAGGTACAGCCTGCTCCAAACCTCATTCCCTGCTTTTCCTTGGCAGTCTTGGCTCTGAAAACCTTTGTTTTTTGTGTGTGTTCATGCTTTGTGTTCCTCAGAAGATTCATGCTGAGTGCTGGGAGGTTATGCAGGCCTTAAATTTTGTTGCCTGTGATCCTCTGAAAATAGGATCAAGGCTGCTGCTGTCAGAGAGAACTGACCTGTTTGTAAGGATTTTTGTCAAAGCCTGAGGACACGGTGCTTCCACCCTGATCTGTGGGGACAGTGCCCCAGTTAATGTGGGATGTGTGTGGGGGAGGAAGGGTCTCACCTCAGGGAAATCCAGCCCTGTCACTGAGGAACTGGAATCATCAAATCCCAGAGTGGTTTGGGTGGAAAGGGACCTCAAAGCTCATCCCATCCCACCCCTGCCATGGGCAGGGACACCTGCCACTGTCCCAGGCTGCTCCAAGCCCCAATGTCCAGCCTGGCCTTGGGCACTGCCAGGGATCCAGGGGGATCCACAGGCATGCCAGGGCCTGCCCACCCTCCCAGGGAACAATTCCTGCCCAAAATCCCACCCAGCCCTGCCCTCTGGCCGTGGGAAGCCATTCCCTGTGTCCTGTCCCTCCAGCCCTTGTCCCCAGCCCCTCTCCAGCTCTCCTGGAGCCCCTTCAGGCCCTGCCAGGGGCTCTGAGCTCTCCCTGGATCCTTCTCCTGTCCAGGTGAGCACCCCCAGCTCTCCCAGCCTGGCTCCAGCCCTGCAGCAGCTCCATGGCTCCTCTGGACTCTCTCCAGCAGCTCCAGGTCCTTGTGCTGTTGGGGAGGAGGAGGTGCTGCAGGGTGGGCTGTGCTGAGCCCAGAAGGAGCCTCTCCTCAGAGGTGACCTTGTCCCTTTTCTCTCCAGGTTGCCCACCTGTGCAGTCACACAGTGCCTGTCCTCCCCACTTGCCCTGTTTTTGATGTGCTGGCTCTGAGGCAGCTCTTTAATGCCAAATTCTGCCTCCCTCTTCCCTTTCTTCCAGAGCTTTGGCCAACTTGCAGTGACCAAGGAGTCCAAGGCTCTGATGGGGCTCTACCACGGGCAGGTGCACTGCAAGAAGAACAAGTTTGGGACACCTCAGAAAGAAGTCAAGTAAGTGCCAGGGTGGGATGCCTGGAGGAGCAGTTGGAGAACCTCTGAAAGGCCCCTGGGGTTGAGTGGGAAGGAGAGCTGTTACATCAGAGCAGAGGTTTTCACCCTCCAGAGGCTGTCCCCTGCAGCTTGGAGGCCTCTCTCAAGTGGTGACAGGAGCTGTGTGAGTGTGCCAGCAGCGATGGGAGTTCAGCCACGTCCAGCTTTGAGCGTGTCCCCTTGGTCCTTCCCTGCAGGACTCTGGCTGTGCTGGGAGCAGGGCTCATGGGAGCCGGCATCGCCCAGGTTTCCGTGGATAAGGGCATCAAGACCATCCTGAAGGACACGGCACAGAAGGGTCTGGACAGAGGCCAGCAGCAGGTCTACAAGGGGTATGTGAGTTCAGGGGGGATTTGTTCTGGTGGCTGGGCTGCCTTTAGTCACAGTTCTCCTCTGCTGTCAGCAGCAGGAGCTCCTGACACTGCTGTTCTGCTGGAGGAGCCACTGGATGTCACAGAAAAGCTTTATTTTGGTGTTATCCCCTGCAGTGTGCTGGGATATTGCTGTGGGATGGGCCCAGTGGCTCAGCCTTAGCTCCTTAGAGAGCTAAGGTTCAGCAGTAACTTCTAGAGCTGAGGAAGGAGTGATTCTGCCTGCCTAAAGGCCCGTGTCAGGGAAGGCATTCCAGGGTTTTCTTCCTGGGTTTCTTTCCATGTTCTCCTGGTTCTGCAGTAATAGTACTCAGCTGTGTGTCATCAGGAATATCAGTGACTGCACTCTCAGCTGAGCTGTGGGAGCAGGACTCTCCTGTTTCCACATGGAAGGAGGGTTCAGAACACAGAGTGACAGTCCTGCAGGGTTGGAGATGGAGTTTTGGGTGCCAGCTCTGGGAGGGAGACAGGAGGGATTCCCCTGGTGCACCTCCAGCAGCCTGGCTGGTCCACTCAGGAGCTGTGACAGAGCTGTCCCTCCCTAGGCTGAACAGCAAGGTGAAGAAGAAGAGCCTGACATCCTTTGAGAGGGACTCCATCCTCAGCAACCTGATGGGCCAGCTGGACTACAAGGGCTTTGAGAAGGCAGACATGGTCATCGAGGCCGTGTTCGAGGACATCAACGTCAAACACAAAGTGCTGAAGGAGGTGGAGGCTGTGAGTATCAGCCCTGAGCAGCCCCTGGGTGGTGGAGGGTCCTGGGCTGTGCTGCTGGTCCTGTCCCCTCCCCTTTGTGCTGCAGTTGGGCTCTTGGTACAAATCAGTTACACCAGGACATGGGTGACATCAAGGGCAGCCTTCCTGTTCACTGGGGACATTCCCAATTAGGAATTGGTAGCTGAATGCACAGTTCTGACATTCCCTGATTCCTGGGAGTGCTCCAAAGAAAGTTTCCATTTGTCTGAGGACATTGATGTGACAGTGATGTCCTGTGGTATCTCCACACCTTGCAGTCCTTCCCCTGCTGTCCCTGTGTTCTGTTCAGGGGCACACTGGGGAAAGGGCTGTCCCCTGCCTTGTCTCCTGTGGCTGCAGAGGCCTGGCACAAACATGGGAGCTCTGGGGCTGATATTGCAGCACTGGGGAGAGCTCAGGGCATGTCAGAGCTGGCTGACTTGAACTACTGCTTTCCAATTAGCTTCTAATGAGCAAACCCAGTTTGCCTCGTTGGCCAGGGTTCCCTGATCTCCCAGGGCTCTGTATGTCACACTCTGGATCTGACTGTGCTGACACAGCCCCTTCCACCCCTCCCAGGTGATCCCTGCTCACTGTGTGCTGTCCCCTGTCCCCTCCAGGTGATCCCTGCTCATTGTGCCCTGTCCCCTCCAGGTGATCCCTGCTCACTGTATCCTGTCACCTCCAGGTGATCCCTGCTCACTCTGTCCTGTCCCCTTCAGGTGATCCCTGCTCACTCTGCCCTGTCCCTGGTCCCCTCCAGGTGCTCCCTGCTCACTGTATCCTGTCCGCTCCAGGTGATCCCTGCTCACTGTATCTTTGCCAGTAACACCTCTGCCCTCCCCATCAGCCAGATTGCTGCTGCCAGCAAGAGGCCTGAGAAGGTGAGTCCCCAGGGCCACGTGCCCTGCACAGAGCTGTCCATGGTGAGGTGGCTTTGCTCTAGAGACCTTCTGCTCCCTCCTCAGGACGTGGCACAGCTCATCCTCTGCTCCCAGTGCAGGCTTTGAGCAAAGAGCTCATGGTCTGGGGGCAGGTGGGAGGGAGGGGAAGGTGGATTCATCCCGAGGGTGGTGTTGGTGGGGCAGGTCAGCAAACATCAGAAAGTGTTGGTGCACGTGGGGGCAGAGAAGCTGTAGAAGGTTGAAGCCAGGTGGGGCTTGGGCTTTGCTCCCAGGGAACAGGGACAGGATGAGAAGAAATGGCCTCAGCTTGGATATCAGGCAGAATTTCTTCCTGGAGAGAGTAATCAGGCATTGGAAGGGGCTGCCCATGGGAGTCCTCATCCCTGGAGGTGTCCAGGGAATTCCTGGATGTGGCACTCAGTGCTCTGGGCTGGTGACAAGGTGGGGATGAGGGCACAGCTTGTGCTCCATAATCTTGCAGGGCTTTTCCAGCCTCAATCCATGTGAGCAGGAGCTGTCCTTCCTACAGCCCTGAGGCAGCAGTGACTGCCCTGCCGGGGGTACCTGTGGTGCCTGTGAGTGTGAGGTGACCTGCTGGAGGTTCCTGTCACCCTGCTGAGCCTCTTCCTCATCTGCTCTGAGACCTCTGGTGCATCCAGATTGCCAGCTGAGCCTCATTTGTTCATCCTTGCAAATAACATCCTCTGGCTGTTTAAATTGCCCGTGCAATGGCTCTTATGGGGAAACTCATAGGAAGTCAGTTAACTAATTAGCGCATTTTCTTTAATTAGTTTTGCAGCCTGCAACTCAGCAAGGTGCCTCTGACTTAACACAGGGCTTGATGCCAAGTGTGGCTGCCAGGAGGCGTGAAGGTGACACGCTGGTGGCATGGTCACATTCAGAAAGTGAATGATCTCCACTGAAACGCTGCTCCCAGGGGAAGGCTGCACTTCCCTCTGGAATGAGTTTCTGCATAGAAGCCTTCTCATCCTTAAATTCACTTTCTCACCAAAAGACATTCACAGGCACTCCCTGAGTGCTGCTCCAGTCTGAGCCCAGCAGACACAGCAGCTGGGGTGGGGCTGCCCTGCCAGCTCAGGTGCCCCTCCAGGTCACACCATGCCCATTGTTTCCCTGGGGATGAGCCCAGGGATTCCCAGGTAGATTTGGCTGCCAGATTGTGAAGTGGTCCTGTAAAAATTGTACCTTAATCCCCAAAGGCAGGAGCTCCTGGGCATGTGCTGTGAGAAAACCAAGGAGAAAAGGGAATTGGAGAGCAGTCTTGTCATAGAGGGATATAAAGTGTGCTCATGCTGGCCTTCCTTCTGAACTCAGCTTGACCAGCTGATTCTTCTGGGAGCCAGAATCCATCTGAACCCAGCTCTTCTCTCTGCCAGGTGATTGGGATGCACTACTTCTCCCCTGTGGACAAGATGCAGCTGCTGGAAATCATCACCACAGACAAAACCTCCCAGGACACGGCGGCTTCTGCTGTTGCTGTTGGCCTCAAACAGGGCAAAGTGGTTATCGTGGTGAAGGTGAGGGGACACTGCACACAGCAGGGGCTGGGTGATAAATAAAAAGGTTTGTGCACTCTGGGGAGGGTGAAATGTGTCTGTGGACACACTGGCATTGGGTACTCCTCTGAGAAGTGAAAAGGGAGGTCAGAAAGGGGCAAGGGCACAGATGATCCTCACATGTCCCACAGAGCAGCCCTGGAAAGCCACGAGGAGCTGGCATTCCTGCCCCACACTGCTTCCAGGGCATCCCAGACAGAGCAGTCTGGACAGGACTGTCACCACCTCAGCTCCCTGGCAGGCTGCAAGGACAGAGGGTCAGTGAGCAAGCAGGAGCCCTCCTCTGCTGGGGTTAAATCTTGAGGGAGAAGGAATACATGGAAAAGTGGATTTAGGTTGGATTTTAGGGAGAAATTCTTCCCTGTGAGGGTAAGGAGGCACTGGCACTGGTTACCCAGAGAAGCCATGGCTGCTCCGTTCTTGGAATTGTCCAAGGCCAGGTTGGACAGGGCTTGGAGCAACCTGGGGCAGAGGAAGGTGTCCCTGTCTTTTTCCTGATTCCTGAGGTTGCCAGCAATGCTGAGGACGTCTCTCCTGTAGTGCTGGGAAAACTGGCTTGTCAGAAAGTGCTCTGGGCACCTCCAAACACCAGTGGGGACACAGTGCTGCTTCCCTGAGCCTCATCCCACCTCAGCTGCCTCCCTGAAGGGCAGTTTGCAGCTCCTCTGTGGCTTCCTGACTTTGTGGGGAGCAGCAGAGGTGGAACAACTGGCTTATGCTGGTTTCCCTTGTGCTGAGCACCCTTTCCCTCAGCAGCCTGTTGGGTTTGGTGAAGCAGCAGCCTGCTCTGGACCTGCAGGCACTAGTTCAAATAAAAACACTGGGATGGGAACTCCCAGGGAGTAAGTTCATGGAAGCCTGCTGAGCTCTGCAGGGGAAAAAAACCCCAAACTTTTTCAAGCAGTCAGTACCATAGTGTAGGAGATGAGATTTGGGGTGTCTGAACTGCAGCCTGGGCTATGAACCACAGTTGGGGTGCTGCCAAGAGCTCACCTGGCTCCCTGCTGCTCTGCTTTTCCCCAGGATGGGCCTGGATTCTACACCACCAGGTGCTTGGGGCCAATGCTGTCCGAGGTGGTCCGAGTTCTCCAGGTGAGTGTCCCTTCAGCTCCTGAGCATCCCCCAAACAGTCATGGAAGTCCCTTCTGCTGTGGGTGTGGGCAGGAGAGGATGTGGGTCCCCAGCCTGCTCTTGGCTCCTGTTTGCAGTCAGTTAATGGGGCTGGGCTCTCTGCCCCTCTGAGATCCCATCCCTTCCCTCCCTCTCCTGCAGGAGGGCATTGACCCAAAGAAAGTGGATGCCATCTCCACGGCCTTCGGCTTCCCGGTGGGTGCGGCCACGCTGATTGACGAGGTGGGCGTGGACGTGGCCACACACGTGGCCGAGGACCTGGGCAAGGCCTTTGGCCAGCGCTTCGGAGGGGGCAGCATCGACCTCTTCAAGCTCATGGTGCAGAAAGGCTTCTTAGGTGAGCTGCTGAGGTGTTTCCAGCTAAAGGGTTTTCAGCTTAGGTGTTTTCAGCTTTTCCTTTACTCCGGGGAAAGCGTCAGCATCCATCAGCCTCTCCTGCCCCAGGCAAGAGCAGTGGGAGAGCAGCCCTGGGAATGGGGCAGGACTCCCCCCCACAGAAGCAGTGGTGCTGTTGGTCCTTTGGACCTAGAGAAGGTGTTTAGGGGCTGGCACAGTGGCAGCATCTTGACAGGGGGTCAGTCAGGTGGAGCTGGTCTCTGCCCCTGCTGAGGCAGCACATCTGTGCCCTGAGGTGCAGAGTGCTGGGAGGATCTGCTCCCCGAGCAGGGACAGCAGTCACAAAACAAGATCCAAGGTGTCAGGAGGAAACAGGACACGTGGCACGAGCTGACTTGTCTGCTTTGATCCCCTTGCAGGTCGCAAGGCAGGGAAAGGCTTCTATGTGTACCAGGAGGGAGTGAAGAACAGGAGCGTGAATTCCGGCATGGATGAGATCTTGGAAAAGTTCAGGGTGCCAGCGAATCCTGATGTGTGAGTACCTGTGTGTGAGGGAAGGCTGGGGCTGGCTCAGGCCCTGCCCAGCTCCTTGTGCTCTGAGCAGCAGCACGAGGTGCAGCAGGTGGTGTTGAGGGATGTGGAGCTTCAAGGGTCAGAGCCCCTCTGCCATAGAGCCAGGCTGGGAGAGCTGGGGGTGTTCACCTGGAGAGGAGAAGGCCCCAGGGAAAGCTGAGAGCATCTTCCAGGGCCTTAAAGGGGCTCCAGGAGAGCTGCAGAGGGACTGGGGACAAGGCCTGGAGGGACAGGACACAGGGAATGGCTTCAAAGTGGAAATGGCTTCAAAGATTTGGGTGAGATCTTGGGCAGGAATTCTTCCCTGGCAGGGTAGGCAGGCCCTGGCACAGCTGTGGCTGCCCCTGGGTCCCTGGCACTGTCCAAGGCCAGGCTGGGATAGGGTTTGGAGCAGCCTGGGACAGTGGGAGGTGTCCCTGTCTGTAGCAGGTGGTGGAACTGGATAAGCTTTAAGGTCCCTTCCCACCCAAACCATTCTAGGGTTCCATAACATTGCTGAACACAGAGGCTGATCAAGCCTTTACTTTTATTCCAAATCCACCTGGACACAATCCTGAGTGACATACTCCAGCAAACCCTGCTTGGGCACAGAGGCTGGACTAGAAGACCCCCAGAGGTCCCTTCCAAACTCCACCATTCCCTGGTTCTTACTGCCTGCTTCAGGATACGTCACAGAGCTCAGCCCTGATCCTCACGTGGATTGGGACACCCCTGGCCTGGCTCTGCGTGCCAGCTGAGGTGCTGTCCCTGCCCAGCCCTCACTGTGTGCTGTGTCCTTGCAGCTGCTCCGACGAGGACATCCAGATGCGCCTGGTGACGCGCTTTGTGAACGAGGCCGCCATGTGCCTGCAGGAGGGGATCCTCAGCAACCCCGTGGAGGGGGACATCGGGGCTGTCTTCGGCCTGGGCTTCCCGCCCTGCCTGGGAGGTGAGTGCTCTGGGCTGCCCTTAGGGCTGCAAAGCTCCCCTGGGCAAGGCAGGAGTGAAGGTTTGAGCTGCAGCCCGAGGAAATGGCCTCAGGCTGCATCAGAGAGGGTGTAGGTTGGATATTGGGGATGATTTCTTTATGGAAGGGGCTGTCCAGCCCTGGCACACGGCTGTGATTTTAAATCCCCGTGCCTGGAGAGATTTAAAAGCCCTGGAGAGATTTAAAAGCATATGGCAGTTGGACACATGGGTTGGTGGTAGTCTCGGCACTGCTGAGGAATGTTTGGACTCAATAGTCTCAAAGGGCTTTTCCACCCTGAATAATTCCATGGTTCTGATGCTGTCTATTGCTACTGCTGCTGGAGTTCACCAAGGGCTCTTGGACCCGAGGTGGTGCTTCTGGCACGTGCCTGGTGCTTTCCCTCCTTGAGCCAAATTCAGACTGAGGGAGCAGCCCTAAGGGACTTGTTACAAAGGCCTGGAGGGACAGGATAATGGGGAATGGCTTCCCATGGTTAGACAGGGTATTGGGAAGGAATTCTTGGCTGTGAGGGTGGGCAGGCCCTGGCACAGGGTACCCAGAGAAGCTGTGACTGCCCCTGGATCACTGGGAAGTGTCCAGGCCCAGGTTGAACAGGGCTTGGAGCACCCTGGGGTAGTGGAAGGTGTCCCTTGGCAGGGGTGAGACTGGATGGGTTTTGAGATCCCTTCCCACCCAAACCATCCGTGATTCCATGATTATCCATGTCCCAGCTTGTCCCCAGCACTCGAGTGCCTTTGCCCAGCTCAGGTGAGCAGGGAGCAGAATCCTGCCTTACCCTGCTGAGAGACTGGGGGACGTTCTCTTGTGGAGAAGCATGAATGGGACAAAGCCATTGCTTCTGGATGCTGGGACCCTTCCAGGCACCTTGGTGCTTCTCCTTCCCTGTCCCTGCTGTGTCCCTACTGTGTCCCTGTCCCCGCAGGTCCCTTCAGGTTCGCCGACTCCTACGGCGCCCGGCAGCTCGTGGACAAACTGCGCAAGTACGAGGCCGTGTACGGCAGCCAGTTCACGCCCTGCCAGCTCCTGCTGGACCACGCCAACAGCCCCAGCAAGAAATTCCACCAGTGAGGTGACCTGGTGACACCCCGAGAGCTCCTCCAGCCCGGGCCCCGGCTCCCCGCAACACCCCGTTCTCCGTTAGGTTAATCTCCAAAGCTCCCGGGGGAGGGAGGGAAGGAAGGAAAGAAGAAAAGAAGGAAGGAGGAGGGGGGCAGCAGGTTGCCTCATGGCTTGTAGTCATTTCAAGTGCCTTATCAGCCACTGTGTGTTGGGCACATCCGTCCCGTGCCAGCCTGGGCCTGGGGGCTCCGTGCTGGGGGAGGGAATTCCTGCTGCCGTGGCCTCCAGAGCTCCCAGTGTGGCCAGTAGCATCCAGCTTGTGGCTGGAGCCGAGGCCTTGCCTTTCCATCAACATCCACCAAAAATAAAGCCCCATCTCCTGGGTTTGGACTCCTGCTTCTCCCATTTCCCCGAGGGAACGGCTCAAGTTGGGATTGACTGGTTCAGGCAGTGCCCTGGGGTCCTGTCCGTGGTGTGCTGGGTCCCATGGAGGGGCAAGATGGCAGCAGTGCAGGACAAAGCACTGTCACCCCTGCCATCACTCAGGGGCTGTGAGGAGCCTGTGCCATCACTCAGGGACTGTGAGGAGCCTGTGCCATCACTCAGGGGCTGTGAGGAGCCTCCCTCTGCCTCGGGGTGATCCTGGCAGGTGATCCTGGCAGATGGACCCGCCTGTAATTGCAGATCAAGCAGCCAAAGGCCAGAAGGGCCCCCCGTGGGGAGAGATCAAGTTAAACTAAAAGGCTTTAAATCTCCGGGCACCTGTCACTGTTCTGCTCCCCCCTCCCTTCCTTTTCCTGCTCCCTGGCAGGCCTTGGGCCAGGAGCTGCTCTTCATGTCACCTCTCCCTGTCTTTCAAAGCTCCCAGACATGATTTGGGCCAAGGCATCATCTCATCTGCCTCTGCTGAGTGCTGGGGGAGGCACGGGGCTGGTAACATGCCTTTAGCCCTCCTGGGGAGTTCAGGGAGCTGCAGGGATGTGCCTGGGGATCCCTCAGGCTGAGGGGGCTTCACTGCAGGCCCTGGGATCTCCCCAGGAACAGCTCTGACAGCAGCATCTGCCCTTGGAGGGGGACAGGAATCCCTTCCCGAGAGATGGGAAGGGTCTGCACGGAGGGGAGAGACCCCTCAGAGCCTCCATCCTCCCCCCTTCCCCTCCTCCCCGAGCAAAGGACCTTCTCCGGGGGCTCATTACTCTCCCGTACATTTATTATGCTAATCCACAAGGATTAAGTTAAACCAGCCGACGCAAAATCCAGTGTTTTCCAGCCCGCTGGGGCCAAAATTACTGTCCAGTGTTAAAACGGGAAGGAGGGCAGGGCTGGGCAGCGGGGGAGGAGAACCTGCAGCATCAGAGAGGGACGGGGGAGCGGGGCCCCCCCGAGCCGCGGTCCGGGCGACTCGGGGGCGGGATCCCCCCCCGGGCGTGGCACTAGATCTTGGGGCGCCAGCCCTTGATGAACTGCATGATCTTCTTCACCTGGAGCTTGGTGAGGCGGAAATCGTCGGCCAGGATCTCCTCGCTGAGCTGCACGAAGATGCTGCCGTCGATGCGCTCGCGGGCGAAGAAGCTCACCACGTCCTCGGAGAGGCCGATGAAGCGCAGGCACTTGGACACCTCCTCCAGCGACAGCGCCGACAGGTCGGCGGGGGGCAGCCAGGCCGGGCCGTCCCCGCCGGGCCGGGGGGCGGCCGTGGGGGCCGCTGCCCCCTCGCCCCGAGCCGCCGGCGGCACCTCGATGACCCCCTG
>VXBN01001135.1:74197-86195 GCA_013397395.1 Sinosuthora webbiana | reverse complement strand
CCGGGCATCCCCCGGCGGGGCCGCTCCGGGGGTGTCCCGGGGGTTCGGCTCTCTCTGCCCGCCGGGGGAACGGGGCCGGGGGCGCCCCGGGGACCCTCCCGCCTCCCGTCCCGCTGCTGGAGCTGCCGGGGCTCCCAGGCGGGGTCTGCGGGGAGCACAAGGGACCCGCGCGGGACGGGGGGACCCCGGTGCCGCCCCACACCCCGATGTCCCGGAGCTGCCTCACAGCCGCGGAGCACAAACGGCACCGGGAGAGGGGGACAGCGACAGGGGGGACCCTCGGCAGGGACATCGCCGTCACCCCGAGCGGGCACTCTGCACCCCGGGGCCACCCTGAGCTGGGACACGGGGCCCGGAGTGTCCCCGCACCTCTCGGTCACTCAGCCCGGGTCCAGCTCTGGAGCGTCCCGTCCGGACCCCCCGCCCCGCTCCGTGTCTGGCTGCGTCCCCACTCCCTGAGTCGCCGGAGACCGCGCTGAGGAGGATGAAGGAGTGGAGGAAGCAGCAGGTGCCTGCAGGGCCAGTGCCCGGCCCTGGGGACGTGTCACCGTGCACTGTCCCCTTGTCCCGTCACTGTCCCCCAGGCCAAGCACAAGGGGAGAGCGCTGGACAGGGCGAGGCAGGGGTCGGATGGAGCAGAGGGGGAACAGGGAAAGGGATGAAGCAGGAGCAGGGATGGGGAAGGAACAGGGAAAACCATGGAGCAGCTGTGGGGACGGAGCAGGGACAGGGAAGGGCACGTGTGGAACAGAGCAGGGATAGGACAGACACGGGACCGGGATGGAGCCGGGGTGGTCACAGCGAGGAGGAGGAGGAGGAGGAGGATGATGATGGGGAAAAGCTCAATCCTCCCTGGCGGGGGTGACACGGCCCAGCAGGACCCTGGGAGCTGTTGGTTGGTGTCCCTGTGGGACGTGTCCCTGGGAGCTCCCCCCCCAAATCCCCCACCCGCGGGTGGCTGTGCGGGAATCCCACGCCGGGAGTGCCCGGGATGGGGAGGATTTGGGGTCGCTGAGCTGCTCCCCGCGGCCTCGTCCCCTCGCAGGGACCGCCCGGGACCGGCCGTGACACACTCGCAGCTTTAGTGCCACCAGGGCACGGAAACAGCCGGATACCGGCGCCATGGGAACGGGGACACCGCGGCAACGGCGACACCGCGGCAACGGGGACACCACGGCAACGGGGACACCGCGGCTTTGGGGACACCGCGGCTTTGGGGACGCTGTGGTGTAGGGACACTGTGGCAGTGGGGACACTGAGGGACAGGGACACTGTGGGACAGGGACGCCATGGGATAGGGACACCATGGCAGTGAGGACACCGCAGACACTGTGGGACAAGGACACTGTGGCAGTGGGGACACGGTGGTGCAGGGACACTGTGGCAGTGGGGACACCGTGGCATTGGGACACTGTGGGACAAGGACAATGTGGCAGTGGGAACACTGTGGGAACAGGAACACCAGGGCAGTGGTGACACTGGCAGTGAGAAACTGAGGGACAGGGACACCATGGCAGTGGGGACACTGTGGGAACAGGGACACCATGGCATTGAGACACTGAGGGACAGGGACACTGGCAGCCCGTGGCAGTGGGGACACTGCAGCACTGGGGACATTGCAGCAGTGGGGACACAGTGGCATTGGGACACTGTGGGACAGGGACACTGATGGACAGCGACACCGTGGCAGTGGGGACACCGTGGCCGTGGTGGCACTGAGGGACAGGGACACCATGGCAGTGGGGACACCGTGGCAGTGGGGACACCGTGGCAGTGGTAGCACTGAGGACACCATGGCAGCAGGAAGGCAGAAGCTGAGATGTCCCCTCTGCTGTCACCGTCCCCCACCGGGCTCTGTTGCAGGGGACATCCCGGGTCCCCAAGGGTCCCCAGAGGCTGCAGGAGAGCCGGGAACTGCCGGCTCCGGGGGCTGGAGAAGGGGCAGAGGGGACCGGCAAGGGCGGCCGGGGAAGGACAGTGACACAGCCCCCCGTGCTTCCAGCTCCTTCCCAAAAAACGCCGGCAAAGGCCCCGTCCCAGCGGGACAAATGACACCTCCCACCTCCCCGGGGGCTCCACGTGGGGACGGGGCAGCCTCGGAGCCTCCCCCGCCCTTCCCACCGTCCTGCCCTCGGAAAACGCCTCCGGCACCTTTGGGAGAGGCGGGAGGAGCAGCTCGACCCCCAAGCAAACCGGCCCTGGAGGTTCGGGAGGGGACACATCCCACCTCCCGCGACAGCAGCCAGGGCCGGGCTCGCTCCCAGCCCAGCCACAGGGAATTCAAGGGGCCCACGAAGTCACCACTGCAAGTTTATAAAAGCTTTTATTTGCTCTTGGTACGACCAAGAAATGGGACAGTGATCTTTTTTTTTTTTTTTTTTTTTTATACAATTTGATACAGTTAAGTGGTACAAAAAAAAGAAATGTGTTTTAAATAAAAAGCCAGAGTGGAGTAGCAAAAATATTAAAAGATTAAGTAAAAAAAAAAAAAAAAAAAATTGTCGGCGTGGGAATTAATTAATCCAAGACCTTGATGCTGTTTTTTATTCCACTGTCCGAGTCCGGAGGGCACGGCGACCCCGGCGAGTGACACGGCCGTGGGACAGAGCCAAGCTCAGGTTTGGTTTAGCGGGACCGATTTCATCGTTTAACACTTTTTTTTATTTTGGTTTGTTTTGGTGACAAAAGGGCAGCAGCGCTGAGCTCCCCCCGCGGGCACGGAGGGGCTGCGACACCTCCCGCTGCCCTTCTCTACTCCACAGGGCTGGGCCGGGCTTCCAGGCAGAGCTTTCACAAGCGCTTAGTCTGGACTAACTTCGTTTGGAACTAGCAGGGAGTGGAGATACCAGCAGACATCGAGTTACTGCGAACTCCTCCGACATGATCATTATTATCATTATTATTATTATTTTTTAGGGTTTTTTTTTTAAATCTGTTTCAGCATCGGCACCGAGTCGTGCTGCTCCCTGCCCCCGCCGGAGCCCGCGGGGGCAGCTCGAGCTTGGACAGAACAGAAAATAGACCCGAGAGAAACAGCTCAGTTTTATTGACGGGGAGGGACCGGGGGGACAGCGAGTGGCACCAGCGAGTGGCCCGGGCTCTACCTGTGCCTGCAACGGGCACAGCGTCTACAAAGGGGTCGCACGCAGGGAGCCGAGCCCCTGCGAGCAAATAAAAAGCTCACGTTTAAAACAAGGATTATACATAAAAAACCCCAAACCACCCCTTGATGTAGATTTTGCCATTTTTTTTCCCTTTTTTATCACGTTAGAAAGTGCAGATTTGAGCCAAAAGCAGCCGGACTCTGTAACACGCCGAGCCCGAGCCTCGCCAGCCACTCGCCTGGGAAGGGTTAACACACAACAGGGACAAAATGCCGAATACAGAGGGACAGGGCACGGGAAAGGAACCGCTCCGGGCCCCGAGAATTCCATGTTAAAAACACCGTCATTTCATTAAAATTCACTCAGCGTTAGCGACCGCGGCCAGGCCGGAGCGGAACCGGAGCCGGTGCCGAGCCCGGGAGCGGAGCAGGGCCGGGCTGGGATTCACCGCCGGGGATCCGCGGGATGTCCTGAGCCCCTCCTGCGGCAGGACAGCGCCAGCAGGGCCGGGGACAGCGGCAGGACAGCGCCAGCAGGGCCGGGGACAGCGGCAATTCCTCCCCCGGGGGAGATCCCGCTCGCACTGCCGGGATCCCTCGGCTGTGGACACTGGAAAGTGGAAAGTTTTCCAGGGAGGTAATAAATTAAAACGGCCCAACTTGGCTGGTTCGTTTGTTTGTTTTTGTTTGTTTTTTTTCCTTTCCTTTCCTTCTCTTTCCATCCAGTTCCGCTGAGCCTGGGCCCGGCCCCGCGGCGCTGGGAGCGGCGGGCGGGGACAGGAGGCGGGAGAGGGGAAGCTCGTGTTAATAATGAACTTGCTGTCAGTTCGGGGGGGGATCCATGTTATATTCATACACAGAAAGTAGACAACCACATCACCCTCCATAGAAACTAGTGCATGCAAATAACTCTTCCATATGGGAAAGGCCGGGGTTAGAGGGGGAGGAGGAGGGAATCACTAGTGACGGACAGGCCTAGGGGTGGGGTGGGGGGGGGTAGTAGGAATCTCAACGTTTGTTTGTTTTTTTAACCTCGGAAGCTAAAATCAGTGCTTTGTATTAAATTTTTTTTTTTTTTTGGCAAACACACCGCGTTGCCATCCTTTCCATTAACACGTCACGCAGCATGGAGAAATGCAAATCAAAGCGGCATGCAGGCAAAAAGAAAAAAAAAAAAAAGAAAGAAAGAAAGAAAAAAAGAAAGAGGGGCGAAGTGAGAAGGAAAAAAAAAAACGGCAGCAGGAAGAGTTGGGAACGGCGGGATTGCCAAGAGGAGACACAGCAGGTTACATGGAGTTTGCTTTTGTTTTGCACCACCCTTTGTCCTCGATGCATGACACCAACGTTACAGAAAGCAACCACTACAGAGATCAGGACTCAATGGCACAGGGGGGGGAGGGATGGGATGTCTCCTGCACATGCTTCCACCAGAAAAAAAAAAAAAAAAGGAGAAAAGAAAGTGAAAATCAAAAGTTCCTTTTTCCACATAAGGCACAGGACAAAGAAACCCCACTCAACGGACTCAAGGCGAAAATGAGTTGTTTTTTTTTTTTCCCTGGCTCTCTTTTGCCCGATGCATCTAAAAAGAACACGGTGACTCGAGCACGTGATCCATGACAGAAAATTCCACTGTCGTACAAAATCAATTGTTAATTCTAACCTTTATTCTTATACAATTTGCAGAAGAGAGAGAGAGAGACTTGAGTATGATTTGCTCTGGGGAGGGGGGGTTTTAATGGCAGGAGGGGACCGGGGCTATAATACAACCCAAACGTCGTGGTGAGTTGAGCCGGGAGGGGGGGGACACGGAAATGAAGTCACGGAGATGAATTTCCTATACAACGTGTCGAGAAAAACTTGGGAGTAGGCAAAGCTGTCCTAGCTGGAAAAAAAAAAAAACAAAAAAAACAACCAAAGAGGGGGGAGGCAGGAGCTCGTTAAGATGAGGAACAAAAAAAAAAAACAACCCAATTGGTTTTGGGTTAAAAAAAAAAAACAACCAAAAACGGGCAGAGTGGTTTTGTTTTGCAGCGAGAAAAAAGGGGGCGGTGGATGGCGATTGGTGAGAGAGGAGAAGGTTCAGCAGCACTTGCTCTTCCAGCCCGTCACCCCACCGCCACTGCTGATATCTACATTTTCACTGTTGGGCTCTTTTACAGGGGTCTGCAAGGAAAACAAGGGAACACACACGGTTAGATGGCTCCAGGGAAGGCTCAGAGCAGCTCCCAGAGGGCTGACAACACGGGATGGGGCCGGGGATCCACTGCGCAGCAAAGGGATCCTGCACGAAGATTTCCACAGAAAGGCAGGGAATTCTCCCTCCCTCCCCACTCCAGCACAAATGAGCAAAAGCAATTTAAGGATTTTTTTTTGTTGTTGTTTTTGTTGTTGTTTGGGTTTTTTTTTGTTGGTTTGTTTTAAATAAACAACTGGGAAAGGTGGGAAAAAAAATTCCAGTGCTGGAACTGGGACCACCCCAAAGTCAAGTGGAACTATTTTAGGTCCTGCACACAAGAGCTGACATTGGGTTTGGCGGAATAAATCCCAGCCTGAACTCACATTATGTGACCTAATGACCTCCAAACCCCACAGTTTTTAGGGATAAACTGGGCTTGTTCCCAGCCTCTGCTCCCAAGGAAGAGGACACACAGGATCCTCCTTGTCACAGCACAAAACTTGGTGACACCAAAACCCCACTCCAGTGGGTTTGATGCAACACCAACATCTCCTTCCAGCTGGTTGGAAAGGAACCCAAACCCTCACCACACTTCAGTCTCCACATTCCTTTTTTAACTCTCCTTGTCACAGCCTTGCAAAAGAACCCCCGGGGATAACGACAGAGGCCAAAAATGAACATTTAAGGCCCAAAGGTTGGGATGGTTTGTAGCCTGACCTCCTGCTCACCAAAGGCCAGGGGTTTTCACCACGTTTATCACACAAAGCTTGTCAAAAACTGATTAAGGCATGACTGAGAAGTGCAGTGACAAGTGGGTGACGTTACCCACAGCATTCACACGGCAGGGGGAGGAAGGCAGGGATGGGGTTTATTCATGTAGGAACAGGAACACAAGTGCCAGGGTTGGCCAAGCCCTGTGTCTGCAGCTGCACAGAGTCTCCATGAGCTGCTCCTAGGCAGGGATGTTCCAGCACAAGGCTCAGGGGGGACCTTGTGGCTCTGCACAACTCCCTGACAGGAGGGGACAGCCAGGGGGAGTCGGGCTCTGCTCCCAGGGAACGGGGACAGGACAAGGGGAAATGGCCTCAGGCTGGCCCAGGGCAGGCTCAGGTTGGGTTTTGGGAACAATTCCTTCCTGGAAAGGGCTGGCACAGCTGCCCAGGGCAGTCCTCATCCCTGGAGGGATTTAAAAGCCCTGTGGATGTGGCACTTGGGGACATGGATCAGGGGTGGCTCTGGCAGTGCTGGGGGATGATTTGACTTGGTGCTCTCAGGGAGCTTTCCCAACCTCACTGATGGTTCCATGGTGCACTGCACCTCTCAGGAAGGGGAGCCAACCCCCAGATGATGTGGTGCAATAAAACCCCCATGGAAATGTCATGGTTTGGGAAATGATTCCTGGGGGGACAGCTGGGAGGGGCAGAGCTCCCTCCTGGTCCCACCCTCCACACCTGAGCTGTGCCCAACAGTCCCCAGGAGCTGTCAGTGCATCCCCAGAGATGGTGGCAGGAAAGGACAAATCTCTCCAGGCCAAGGGAAATGGTTTAACTCCAGCACAGGCACAACAACCACGAGTGTATAAAGGCCAAACAAACAGGAATTTCAGTTCCTGGGCTCTGAGGGATGTTACTCCCTACAACAACAACACATCAAACAAGCTGGAGGAGTTCAGCCCTGCTCCTACCCGAGCACAGCAAAATCAAATACTTCAACACCACAGGTGAACATCAGAACAGTGAGAGGTGGGATTTCAGGATATTTGTTCCACAGGAATGCTGCCAGCACTTACCTTTCGAAGAATGTCTTCTGCTAATGTGAGGAATGCCTTCTCAATGTTTATATTTGCTTTTGCACTAGTTTCAAAAAACCTAATACCGTGCTCCCTGGCAATCTGCAGCAAACAGAGAGAGGGAGATTAGAGATCCTGGGGGGACTCCAGGGGTGCCACCGGCACTTTGGGGTCAGCAGGGTTTATAAAGGAGGGAATACTGGACTGGATATGAGCCCAGGGGTGCCCAGGTGGGCAAGAGGCCCCTGGGCTGTGCCAGCTCTGGGGTGGCAGCAGGGCCAGGGCAGTGCCCGTCCCCTGTGCTGGCACTGCTGGGGCACCTCCAGTGCTGGGGGCAGCTCTGGGCCCTTCCTGACAACAGAGACCTGGAGGGGCTGGAGTGTGTCCAGGGCAGGGAACAGAGCTGGGGAAGGGAATGGAGCCCCAGGAGGGGCTGAGGGAGCTGGGAAAGGGGCTGAGCCTGGAGAAAAGGAGGCTCAGGGGGGACCTGGTGGCTCTGCACAACTCCCTGACAGGAGGGGACAGCCAGGGGGGGTCGGGCTCTGCTCCCAGGGAACAGGGACAGGACAAGGGGAAATGGCCTCAGGCTGGCCCAGGGCAGGCTCAGCTGGGACAGCAGCAGGAATTTCCCCAGGGAAGTGCCCAGGGAGGGTTGGGGTGCCCATCCCTGGGGGTGTCCCAGGAATTCCTGCATGTGGCACTCAATGACAAGGTGGGGACCAGGCACAGGCTGGATTCAATGCTCTGGGAGCTCTTTCCCAACCTCAGGGATTCTGGGATTCCCTCAGCCCCAACAGGCAGCACCAGCCAGGTGAGGTGGCTCAGAAGATTCAGAACTTCACAACTCAGAACAATTAAAATCTACTAAATGATCCCAAGTTTGTGTCTGGGCCCAAGAGGACAGACAGCACACACTGTCACAGGGTGAGGAACTTCAGGGATGTCTGGGAATTTCGAGTTATCAAAGGAAGCAGAAAGTGCAGCTGAACTCGTGCCATTCCCAGGATTCCCATCCATCAGCTCCTGCATTCATTCATTCATTCATCCCCTGGCACATCCCACTGGGACACCCCAAGCCCCTGGAGCAGGCAGAGGTCTTGGCAGGCATTTGCTGACTTGGATAAAGAAGTTTTTGTTTGTTTGAGACTCACCTGTTCACCTTTTGCTTTAGGGACAACTCTTTTGTCTTCCATGTCACACTTGTTTCCTAACAGCATCCTCTCCACATCCTCGTTGGCGTGCTGGAAGGACACGGGGACGAGGGTTACAGGGTCACACATCTCCCCCCAGCACACCCCCAAATCCCAAATCTTTGGGACATTTACAGCTGCCCACAGTGGAGCTTCACGCACTGCAGTGGCAGAGGAACAAGCTGTTAATGACTCCTAATGACTTCTAGCACTGGTTCATGGTTTTCTCCTCCCTGCTTCGGATGTGAGGGATGAGCCAGGGGAGAAAGAGGGACTGGGGAGGAAAATTGAGGACAGAGGGATGAGGGAGAGAAGGGAAACAGAGACCAGAGAGTGGGGCAGGGTCTCCAAAGGGAGCAGGGAGGGTTGGGTCGGTGTTTCCTGCAGTGTTGGAGCAGGAGGATGCAGAGTCAGCCTGGGCAGGGATGAGGAATCCCAGAGCCAGCCCATTCCCTGCAGCACAGGCCTCTCTGGAGGGGCAACCTGGATCATTTCTCATCAGTCCTGCTGGGCTGGGAAGCAGCTCCTGTCTCAGGAGGATCCAGGAGGTCCAGGCCTGTCAGCCTGAGCTGGGGAAGCTCCTGGAGCAGGTCACCTGAGGTGTGATCACAGGGCACGGGCAGGACGAGAAGGAGATCAGGCCCAGCCACTCTGGCTTTGTGACAGGTCCTGCTGGACCAACCTCTTCTCCTTCTATGACAGTGTGACCTTAATGGATGAGGGAAAAGCTGTGGGTGCATCTGCCTGGGCTCTGAGGAAGCCTTTGGCACCTTTTCCCATGGCATTCTCCAGGAGAAACCTCCTGCTCCTGGCTTGGATGGGTGCACCCTGCTGGGATAAAGCTGGGATAACCCAGGGATGGAGGCACATCCAGCTGGGAATGGGCTCCAGGGATGGATGGAGGGCACCAAGCCTGGGATAAAGCTGGGATAACCCAGGGATGGAGGCACATCCAGCTGGGAATGGGCCCCAGGGATGGATGGAGGGCACCAAGCCTGGCTGAGCTCAGGGCCAGCCCCAGGGGGGTGGGATGTGGGTCTGCTGGGGGCAGGGAGCTCTGCACAGGGATCAGGACAGGCTGCATGGGGGTCACCAAGAGCTGGGTGCTGCACTGGGGTCACACCAACCCCATGGAATGCTCCAGAGGGGCTGGAAAGCTGCCAGGCAGGAAAAATTCACTCCTCACAGGCTGCCCAGGCAGTGGTGGAACCCCATCCCTGGAGGGATTTAAAGGCCTGTGGATGTGGCACTTGGGGACATGGGGCAGTGGTGGGGCATTGCTGGACTCCATGAGCTCCAAAGGATTTTCCAACCTCAGTGACTGGGATTTCTGCACAGACACTCCACTACTGAGCTTCTCCCACAACAAAACCAGCTCCCCAAAGGTGTCAAGCATCCCTTTTGCACCTGGAATCAGCTGCCCAGTTTGCATGGCCCAGACTGAAACCACGAGGGCACCAAAAGCCCTGATGGCACCAGTGACATCCATCACTCACCTGGGACACCTCTGGGACACCTCTGGGGTTTTTCACAAAGCAGCTGCAGAACCCAAAGGTCTCAGTTTCAAAGTTTATTCCAGCTCATTGCTGAGTCTCTTGCTGTGCTGCCTTATCCCCCTCTCCTGTTCCCACCACACAGGGCACTTCTCCATAAACACAATTGTGTCTCAAACTGGGGAATTCAAACCCCAACATCCCATTTTTTGCTTTTCTGCAGCCTCAGGGCTCCACTAAGCAGTGCCTGCCCAGCCCTCACCTGTGCTCAGTTCTACAGGGCCACATCTCTGTGCTTTCCAGGAAAACCCAAAACTTTTATTCCACTTGGGAAGAGCACAACAAAACGGGCTGTGCTGCTCTCCTGCCATCTCAGAACTCCTGGAGGGTGAACATCCAAGCACTTTAATGCTTCCACATCACTTTCTTCTGCTTCACTTCCTTCTCAGTTCCCCAGTGTGCTCCTCACCTCCCACCCTCCTCCAGCACAGGCAAAGTCTGCTCATGTGCACTGGTGGGTATTTCAGGACACCACAGGCTCCTTGGGGTGGTGAAAAGGAGGCTCAGGGGTGACCCTGTCACTGTCACAACCCCCTGAGAGGTGGCTGTGCTCAGCTGGGGTCGGTGTCTCTCTCCAGGCAGCACTGACAGAACCAGAGGACACAGCCTCAGGCTGAGCCAAGGGGAATTTGGGTTGGGTATCAGGGAGAATTTTATCCCAGAAAGAACAATAAAGCTCTGGAATGGTCTGGAGTGGTGGGGTCACCACCCCTGGGTGTGTTTAAAGCAGGCTGGAGGTGGCACTCGGGGCCAGGGGTTAGCTGAGCTGTCGGGGCTGGGCTGGACTCGGGGATCTTGGGGATCTCTTCCAACCTGTGATTGTCCTGTTTAATGTCACAACTCTCCTGGCAGAGCTGAGTTCTGGGGATGCTGGAACCCTGGGCACTGAGAATTTCAGCCTTTCTGCTCTAACAGACACTGACCCTCAAGCAAACACTGCATTGGACCTGAGGCCTTGGAAAAGGCTCCCAAAATGGAGTGACAGCTCTGGGATTGTGGGTGTGGGGTTTGGATAGAAGTGTGTGATACCACAGGGTGCAAAACTTGGATTTTAAGGCTTTAGTATATGGTAATATATATATAAAGCAAGATGGAGGTTTTAGGGCACAGGCTGAGTCCTTTTTCACCTTCTTCATGGGTTTGGGTGGTGTTTTGTAATTGGACAGAAAAATCCACATTGCAGACCACTGGTGTTTTCTATTGGGTTAAAAGTAAAAATAATTCAGGTGTCCTTTCATAATTGGTCAGTTAGTGCTTAAAAGAGAGTTACAGACAGAGCCACTTTTCACCTTTCCAGCCAGAACTCACACCCTTGTGAGACTGTTAACACAGCTAAGAATTAACAAACACCCGAAACGCCAAAACCGCGTCTCCCGAGCGTTGAATCCCGGCTCTGAGAGGAGAAAATAAATTAAAACCCCGCCATGGGGCTGCTCTGGGTGACCAGAGGGGCTGAGCTCTGGGCCTTGGCAACTCACCTCGTCGATGTTCCGCAGCCACTTGCTGATGTTCTCGAAGCTCTTGGCGTTGGTGATGTCGTAGACCAGCATGATGCCCATGGCCCCGCGGTAGTAGGAGGTGGTGATGGTGTGGAAACGCTCCTGGCCCGCCGTGTCCCTGCGGAGACAGAGCGCTGCTCCTGAGAAAACTGACCACCTCAGGGGGGAAGTAATTCGGGGTTTTGTTCCCTGGGTTTGTGTTTATGGGAGTATTGGAAGGTTTGAATTTGGTTGGTTCGTGATTTATTGGATTATTAATTGGTTGGTGAGTGATTGAAACTCGGTTTGTTGGTTGGTAACGTTTGGGGTGTGGTTTATTAAACTTCTTTTTTACACAGTTTAGGTTTTTTGGGAAGGGTTTTACACGTGGTTAATGTTTGTAGGTATATTAGAAGGCATTGTGTTTGAATTTCACTGGTTAGTGATTTATTGGATTATTAATTGGTTGGTGAGTGATTGAAACTTCGGTTTGTTGGTTGGTAACGTTTGGGGTGTGGTTTATTAAACTTCTTTTTTAGACAGTTTAGGTTTTTTGGGAAGGGTTTTACACGTGGTTAATGTTTGTAGGTATATTAGAAGGTATTGTGTTTGAATTTCGTTGGTTAATAATTTATTATTAATTGATTAGTAATTTACTGAAACTCAGTTTATTGGCTGGTAATGGTCAGTGTAGTTTATTAAACTTTTT
>VXBN01001135.1:62679-74014 GCA_013397395.1 Sinosuthora webbiana | reverse complement strand
AGAATATAATATTTATATTCTAATATAAATGCCTTTATATTAGAAGGCCTTGTGTTTCAATTTCACTGGTTAGTAATTTATTGAATTATTAATTGGTTGGTAATTTATTGAAACTTAATTTATTGGCTGGTAATGATTAGTGCACAGTTTATTACACTTTTTTTTAAAGATAGTTCACATTTTTTCTTTTCTTGGGAGTGTTTTGTATGGGTAGAATTTTCTTTTTTGTAGGTGTGAATTGGTTTTTTTTAATAAGAATAGATTGCTCTGTAAATTGATTTTTATTATTTTTTTAGGGGAATTTTTTAGGTGAGTTGTCAGTTTAGCTGAAATAGTAAGGCTTGGTTTTCTAAGTGTCCTGGTTTAGGACTCTGGAACTCCCAACTGAACCCTGACAGGAATTTTGTTCTCAGCTCAGTCTTACACAGCTTTAACTTGATCTTGCAAATGTATATTCCTGACATTTCTGATCAAATTCTATGGAATATCAATCAAGCTGTGCTGTTAAATGGTGAAAACTGATCCCAAAACATCAGTGACCTCCTGGATTTTCCCATCTCCTTCTGGGATTTTGGGTGGGATGGATGAGATGTGGTTAAACCAACCTGCACGGCAGCAAGGTGGGGATCAGCTGTACATGGAGAATTCATTTGAAAATCATAAATGAAAAATTAACTGCACGTTCTGCAGTGTCCTCCAGAGGCCACAAAGTTTACAGTAGGTTTACAGGGCCTGAAGGGGCTCCAGGAGAGCTGCACAGGGACTGGGGACAAGGGATGGAGGGACAGGACACAGGGAATGGCTTCCCACTGCCACAGGGCAGGGCTGGGTGGGATCTTGGGCAGGAATTCCTGGCTGGAATTCCCAGATTTGCTGTGGCTGCCCCTGGATCCCTGGCAGTGCCCAAGGCCAGGCTGGGATGGGGTTTGGAGCACTCTGGGACAGTCCAAGGTGTCCCTGCCCATGGCAGGGGGTGGCACTGGATGAACTTTAAGGTCCCTTCCCACCCAAACCACTCTGGGATTCAGTTCTGGTTCAGGTAGAATCAAAGGTGTCCCCAAATTTAAACTGGTTACACACTCCACAGCCCCTGCAGTGTCTCCCCACCCACAGCCCCAGCACACTCAGCAAGTGATCCCCACCTGCTCCTGCAGCTGGTGACACCAGGACGAGGGAAAGGAGCACAGGAGGAGCCAGGCAGGTCCCAAACCTGAGCACCCTCTGCCAGGGATGCCCTGGCAGGCCTGGAGGTGTCAGGAAAAGCCAGCACACTCCCAGCCCCACACTGGGATGTCTCCAGGCATTCCTGTTCATCCACCCCACTCCCTGGCCTCAGCACGAGCAGACTGCTCTGACATCCCACACTGAGGCCCAGGACTTGGCATTTGGCTGCACTCAATTTCACAGGACTTTTTTTTTTTCCAGTGACATTTTTCCAGCAGCTGGAATTATAACCGTGTTTGGATTTAAACTTTAAAGCTTCACCTTTTCTGGTTTGTCTTTCATGCAAGAGCCACAGTGTGTCTGTGCCCTTATCCTGGCTGTTAACTCTTCCCTGGGAGGGTGGGCAGGTCCTGGCTGCCCCTTGGATCCCTGCAAGTGTCCATGGACAGGGCTTGGAGCAGCCTGGGACAGTGGAAGGTGTCCCTGTCCCTGGCAGGGGGTGGGAATGGGATGGGTTTTAAGATTCCTTCCCACTCAAACCATTCTGGGATTCTATGAAGTAATTTTGGGGGAGTTTAATCCTTTAACTGATGGTTTTCCCAGCGTATCCCAGAGAGAGAGGGAGATCCTTTCCTTCACTCAGGACAAACTCCTGCCAAGCATCTCCACTCACACCCTTGTTATTTTCTCTCTCCCCAAGTTCTTTATGGACTCCCTCCCAGTGGCTCCTACCAAAAGCTCTCCCTAAAGCCCAGCAGACATTTGGGATGTGCCATTCCTCCCTCCTGCCACGGCCAGCAGCTGTCACAGGGACAAATCCTGAGTGGTTTTACACTCACTGCTTGTCACATCCTACAGCTGACTCGCCTGGTTAACTCCTCCACTGTTTTCTCTGGCAACTGGAGCTCAGCTAATGGAAGAGGAAAAAAAAAAAAGCTGGGGAGGGAAGGAGTGAAGAACCTGGAGTGTTTCCCTTTTATTTTATTTTATTTTTTTTTTTTAATAAATCCTCTAGCTGCCCTTTCCCTCGGTTAATGGATTCTCCCATTCATTATTCAGAGATAACTCCTAATGGATGGGAGATTAGAGCTGGCTGAGGCAAACAGAGGAAATGAGCTCTGGCTCACCGAGGGCTGGATCCACCCTGGGCAAAGCAGCAGCTCCTGTTTGCTGCCCTTTGTTCAAACCTCTGGGTGTAGGCACACTCTCCCAGCTCACATGGTTGGAAATGGCCAAGGAAAAGTGAAAGGAGGCAGGAAAAGGAGAGAGCTGGGACGTGGAGGACAAAGGAGGTCGGTCCTGTGGGGCTGGGGGAAAGGAGATGCTCAAGGGAAAGTGAAAAAATCTGAATTATCCTCGTGCCAACATTAAAATACGCAGAAGCTGTTGTCATGTGAAGAGGTTTAACCTGGAGAGAAAGGGAATTTCTGGGACAGCTTTCCAGCTGACCTGGCAGAGACTAAAGAAACCTTCCAGTGTGTTATGATTTATTGATGGGAGATTTACACGGCTGCAGCAAGATTAGATCTGGGAGCAGCCTCGAAATGAAGGTCTTCAACACATGAAACCAGGTAATTCCTGGCAAAATAATCCCCAGGATTTTATAAATTATTGTTTATTAAATAGGACTTGGGCTGAGGAAAGGTGTCCCTGTCCAGCTCAGCACTCCTGATAGTAAACTGAATATGATAATAATAATAATAATATGGTAATAATATCCTGGGATAAACCTGAGGCCAGGGAGGGCTGGGGATGGGTCACTCCTGTTCAACACCCCCATGGACTGTGAGGATGGCTCTGCACAGGGATCAGGACAGGCTGGATCCACGGGAAGGAGGCTCAGCCATCCCTGGAGGTGTCCAAGGAACTCCTGGAGGTGGCACTCAGAGCTCTGGGATGGTGACAAGGTGGGGATCAGGGATTTTCCCACCTCAGTGATGCTGGCATTCTGTGCTCTGCTCGTTGCTGAATTAACCAAGATGCTGAGGACACTCCTCTGGCCACGTGAATGTGTTGGCAGCAGAAAAAAATGTGATTTTAGAGTCCTCCACACAGCCAGGAGCTGCACACTAAAAACATAAAGCTGTTCCTCCAATTTGGAATCAGTCAGGAAGACTGCAGGAAAACAGGCTGACACATAAATGTCATTAAAGATAGGAGGAGAGTTGGAGGAGCAGCTAAGTAGGAAAAAAAGGGAAAAAAAAATGGATTTTTAGCAGACAGTTACATTCCTTTGAGCCTCTGCTTTGCCTGGATGACAAACCCAGCTCTGCTTTTTGTGCCTCCAGTACCTGGGGCAGCCCAGAGGTTTTCCAGCTCCCATTTCCCAGTGGTGAAGGAATTGTGGAACCAGGCATCCCCTCTGTGGATTTAGGAGTCCAAAGCTCACTGTGCTCTTGTGAAATCCCCTTGTGAACCCATCCATGGACACCTGCAGCTACCACTACACCCCATCAGGAGTTTCCCAGCAAAACTTCCATTTCCTGATGTTTTCCCACGTGCCACTTTCCAGCCTCGGGCCAGAACTGATGTTCTGGGGTTGGAAAAAAGGCAGCAAGTTCCATTAGAACTGTTCAGGATTTTAAAGATGTGCTCTGACATCCTGAGGAAGCCCAATCTTTGCAGTTGCTGTTCCTCAGAAAGTCCCTTTCTGCCCAGTGGGACTGCCACACTCCCGTCCTGCCCACGCCATCAGGAAAACCCCATTTCACTTCTCAGCGGCTGCACTCTGCTCGTGAGTTCTGGGAACTGCAGGATGCCAAAGGCTTTTGGTTTCCATTTCAAAGCAATTCTATCCTCAATGTGTGAGATCACACTCAGTTTTTAGTCCCTTTGAAGGCTTTCAGTGTTTTCCCAAAGGCAGCACCATCTTTTCCTGGGTCTCTCAGTGATGTTTTATCCCTTCCAGGACCCATCCAGGGGTATCTGCTGTCCATGGGCCATCCAGGCTCACTGCAGGGCTGATCCAATCCCATCATCCCACGGGGAGAGGCCCCACCCAGGGGGAGGAGCCCAGCATTCCCACCTGGATCCCAGCTGGCATTGAGAACAGCAGCACAGCCTGTGTGCACTGGATTCCCAGAGGGAGCCCAGCCCCATCTCAGCCCCACTGGGCCCTTCTCCAGGATCATCTCTGCTCCCACACAACCACAGCTGGCCCTGCAGGATAAATTATTTGGACTCCTCTCAACACCCTGAGCAACAGGGGGTCAGGTTGTGTTCTGACCGTGTTGGTGTTTTCTTTTTTGTTTGTTTGCTTTTTTTGTGCTACTACGTTTTTATTTTAATATTCCCAGTAAAAACCTGTTATTTCTATTCCCGTATCTTTGCCTGAAACCCCCTTAATTTCAAAATTATAATAATTTGGAGGGAGGAGGGTTTACACCTTCAAGGGAGGCTCCTGTCTTCCTCAGCAGACACCTCTCTTTCCAAACCCAGACACCAGGACAATGTTAATGTTCCTCCAGACATCCAGCACTGCAAACCCCTCCAGGTCCCACCCTCTGGAAGTGTTTCCACTCCCAAATGTGTATTAAATACCTTTTCTCCCAGATCCAGGACCTGTCCCAGGAACAATTCTCCCAAAGAGGAGCAGGACAACAACCCAGCCAAGGAGACCCTGAGCTCCTGGATGTGCTCCCACCCCAGCACCTGACACACAGAGGTTCTCCTGATGGATCAAAGCTCATTCCTTTGCAAGGCCAGCCCAGGGGCTGTGTCCCATCCTGCTCCTGGCAGGCACATTTACATTTGGAGCAGCAGGAGAAGGCTCTGATCCTGATCCTCACACAGCAGCACCCCCAGCAGCACCAACAGCTACTGAGGATCGAGTTGCTCCTCACCCCAGGCAGGGTTTATTTCATTCAGCCTGACCTTTGTGTGCCTGCTTTTAGCCCTAAATATAAATTTCAGAGCTCAGGGCATGGTGACTGTCACGAGGACACTTTTTCCATAGCCAGGAGGAGGAAAGGAGCTGTCCTGCTGTGTGCTGGGCTGTGCCTGTCACACCTGGAAGTCCAAAGGGACTTGGATGAACTCCAGAAGTGGCCCATGGGAATCTCATGGGGTTTGTTAAGGTCCAGATCCATACTGTGCACAGGAAATGTTCCCCTAAATCCATGCCCTGCTCACTCAGCTGCTGCCTTGGGTTGTCCTGGGAACGTTGCACAGCTCCTGCAAGTGTGGAGAGGGTTCAAAGGCAGGAAGCAGCGGGGAAATAAAGATTCACTGCACAAAACACCTCCATGAGACACTGAGGCCCTGCTGGGCAAAACTCCTGCTACAGGAAAAGCTGAGGTTTTATTTATTTGGATTATTTTTTTTTTCTCTGTAGCAGCTTCGTTTTCTGCTTTCCAAGGTTCATTGCAAACGTGCAATCTGAACCCGGCAGGAACAAGCAGCAGAGTCAGGCCACAACTTCCCAATTTTGTGACATTGAAAAGTTGCCACTGGATAAATCTCAGCTCACCCAAATCCACTTCCCTAAACCCCTGCACAGCTTCATTACATTTCACTCTTTATACATACATTAAATATCCTCATTTTTCCATTTTTCTTGCTTTCACATTTCATGATGGTTTTTGTTTTTTCAGTTTAATCATAAAGTCATGGAATGGTCGGGATTGGAAAGGACCTCAAAGCTCATCCAGTGCCACCCCTGCCATGGCAGGGACACCTCCCACTGTCCCAGGTTGTTCCAAAGCCTTGTCCAGCCTGGCCTTGGAGCTTCCAAGGATCCAGGGAACAATTCCTGCCCCAAATCCCATCCAAACCTCCTCTCTGTCATCTCTAACACTCCCTCAGGCTGCAGGTGACAAGAGGGCTCCAGATATCCTGGTTAGGAAGGATCATCACTCATGAATACCCTGAAATGACAGGAAAAGACCCTCCAAACTGGAACCCACCCACCTGCACGTTATAAAACCACAGGATTGTTCTGAGTGGCCAAAAGGGCCAAACCCCAGCTCAGAGCTCCTCAGGGGAAGCTGCAGGATGCAGGAAAAGCCACTCCTGACCCGGTGCAAAGCCTCTGGTGCAAAGCCCAGCAGCTCCAAAGGAAGGAGCTGAGCCTTTCTTTGCCTCCTGTCAGACATTCCCACAGAGCAGCCGTGCTGAGCGTGGAAAATTCCAGCCCAAGTGCAGCCCTGGGTTGCGTTTTCTTGCTGACACGAAGCAAGGCTGCGAGTCAATTTATAGCCACAGGCTGGAGGCAACTCCTAATTTTAAAAAATTCTGGTTTTAAACCGCTTTTCCCACTAAATGTCAGCCTGTGAGGACTGGGAGCAGCAGGGGCTTTGCCAGCAGCCAGGCCCAGTGGTTACAAACTGCTCCAGACACACACGTGGAGTGTCAGCACGTGTGGAAAACAGAGCACAGCTGCAAAACCTGCGTCCCTGAGCATCCCTGAGCAGGATTTGGGAGCAGCAAACCCCTCCCCAGGGACACCTGCTGCTGAGGGAAGCGTGTGTCACTCACCAGATCTGTAGCTTGATCTTCTTGCCTTGCAATTCCACGGTTTTAATCTTGAAGTCTATCCCTAAAATAAACAAGCACATGAATAAGTGATTAGTGTTTATTTATCAAAAAAAAAAAAAAAATCAATTCCATGTCAACTCTCTGAAGGGCTGAGACAGAACAGCAGCTTTTTGCTTCTGTCACTGACCTGCCAGGTGAAGCAGGGATGTGCAGGGACACTGAAATGGGAAAGGAGACACGAGGATCATCCAGTCCCACTCCTGGCCCTGCCCAGGACACCCCAAGGATCCCCCCTGTGCCTGAGAGAGTTGTCCAGAGGCTCCTGGAGCTGTGGCATTCCCTGGGGAGCTGTTCCAGGGAGCCCTGCCCCGCCTCTCCCAGCACACACAGGGATGCACAATGGTTCAAACCACTGGAAGCTTTAACCAGCAAGAAAAGGAGAATTATCAGAGCTCCAGACCCATCCCTGCTTCAGCCTTGGCTGTGGGACAGCCAGTCAGTCAGCAAGACTCTGAGAGCTCAGCCAAGCACAGACCATCCCCACAGAGCATGAAAAAGGTTTTTCATTTCAATACAGCAAGTCCCCAAGTGCCACATCCACCCAGATGTTAAACCCCTCCAGGAATGGGGACTCCAGCTGCCCTGGGCAGCCTTTTCCATGAGAGAATTGTTCCCAAAATCCAACCTCACCCTGCCCTGGCACAGCTTGAGGACATTTCCTCTCCTCCTGCCCCTGTTCCCCAGGAGCAGAGCCTGACCCCCCCTCCAAGTCTCTCTCATCAGGAGGGTCCCAGAGCTGCCCCAGGATTCAACCTTCTCCTTTCCCAAAGCTTCCTACAAGGATTACAACACCAGAGCAGCAGGAAAAACAACTCCAAACCATCCCCTGAAGCTGCTCTGCCACTAATGAGATGCCACCGTTGTGTGACTTTCAGTTCCAACCCCAGAACAGCACCTCAAGCTTCCCAAAAACCTGTTTATATTTAGATTTTTTTTTTTAAAAAAAGGCAGCAGCTGCAAGCCCAAAGTTCCCTCCCCAAATCTACAAGGTCGTTTCACACCCAGGGAAGATGAAAGAGAATTTTATGAGATGCACTGTTACGTAAGAAGTTTGCACAGGAGCTTTGCTTTGAACTCTTTTTAGGGAACACACAGAATTTCTTGGGCTGAGAGCTGGACAGGACCTTTGTTTTCCATGAGCCCTGGCCCTGCTGCATCCCTCACATTTATGGATCAGTGTATTAACCATCAAACCAAAATGACTGGAAATAGAAACCTGCTGAATGATTGATTGATTGCCAAGACACAAAACTGCCCCAAATCCACCCAAACCTGTATTTTTTTTTCAGCATTTCAGAGAGTTTTTTGCTGCCACGTCGTGTCCCCAGCAACACAAACCAAACAAATGGACACTAAACATGGGAAATGAGATATTTTCTAAGGTGACAGTTACTTTCTGGGCTGTGCCCAGGTGCTGCAGAACGTTGGAGAGTCACTTTTGATGTGTTAAGATAAAGTAAATCATTAACCCAGGCAAGGAAATTAACTCTGCACTGTGAAGGGATTTGGCCAACTCCAGTAATTTGGGGATAAAATCAACCTCTAATCCCCATGTTCTACTCAATGTAACACCAGTCCAGCCTTCAGAACCAAAAGGTTGTTACGAACAGCAATGGATTTCCCTGGAAATAATTCCAAAGGAGTTCCAGCTGACTGGGAAAAAGAGACTCCTGCCTGTCCAGTCTGACAATAAACACCAAAAACACAAAAGGGCTTCCCAGAAAACAGATATGGGGGAGGTTTCCAGGAAAACTCAGCTCAGGAAAAGAGCTGAAGTGGGTATAAAACCTGACTGGCTGAAGAACAGACATCTCAGTCATCGTGAAAGAGCTCATGAATTAAAGATGAGCATGGAATTACTCCCTCCTGAAGCGTCCGTGAGATATTTATCACCTTCTGCACGACAAGCTGGAACTCACAGGGAAAACCTGGAAGAACGTGGCCAGGCTTTACACAAACCATCTCAATTCCAGATGTTCCAATGACGGAAATGTTCACTACCCTTCAGCACAGCCCCCAACAGGCAGCTCCTCCCAGCTCCCAGCCCACTTCTGCATTTCTTTCCCATTCCAAATCTTCCACCTGTTGCTTGGAGCAGCTCTGGGGGTGTTGGTGGGTGAGAGGCTGGAAATGAGAGTCCCAGAGATGAGCTGGAGCTGATTCCCTCAGTGTGGGCAGCAGGGAGGGGGGAGGATTGTGTCCCTGAGCTCAGGTGACACCTGGGGACAGCAGCACAAGGACCTGGAGCTGCTGGAGAGAGCCCAGAGGAGGCACTGAGGGGGTCACAGGGATGGAGCCGGGCTGGGAGAGCTGGGGCTGCTCACCTGGACAGTAGAAGGACCCAGGGAGAGCTCAGAGCCCCTGGCAGGGCCTAAAGGGGCTCCAGGAGAGATGCAGAGGGACTGGGGACAAGGGACAGGACACAGGGAATGGCTTTAAACTGGAAAAGGGAAGATTTAGATGGGATTTGGGGCAGGGAATTGTTCCCTGGGAGGGTGGGCAGGCCCTGGCACAGCTGTGGATCCCCTGGTCAGGGTTTGGAGCACCTGGGACAGTGGCAGGTGTCCCTGCCATGGCAGGGGTGGCCCTGGGGGGGATTTAACATCCCTCCCCACCCAAACCAGCCTGTGCAGGTTTAAACCTTGAATGTCCTGGGGGACACACGGCTCTTGGCTCAAGGGATTTGTGTCCCCAGCTCTCTGAGATATAAGATGGTAACCAAGAGCCAGGAGCTGCATCAGCAGGACAGCTCCAAGTCCAGAATCATTTCCAGATCACTTCACACCTTCCCAAGCCTGCCAAGATCCCCCCTCTGCCACTAAATCACAAAGTGACCGCTCCTGACAAGTGACAGACCCAAAGGCACCGGGAGGAGAGGGAGGGAGAAAAAAAAAGGGATTTTCTAGTCCTGCTGCAGAGCTACAAATGATGAGCTGGCCCTTTTCACACAGCCCCAGTTCTGTTTGCATTCCTTCTGAACAAAGCCCCCATTGAGCACGGGGAGGACGCTGGGCGGGAGGAAGCAGAATGTAGGGCAGGAGGAGGGCACAGCTTGACAGGCATGCTGCAGGGACATCCCTCCCTGCAGGGACATCCCATCCCTGCAGGGACATCCCATTCCTGCAGGGACATCCCATTCCACCCTGCAGGGACATCCCATCCCTGTAGGGACATCCCATTCCTGCAGGGACATCCCATCCCACAGGGACATCCCATTCCTGCAGGGACATCCCATCCTGCAGGGACATCCCATTCCTGCAGGGACATCCCATCCCTGTAGGGACATCCCATCCCACAGGGACATCCCATCCCACAGGGACATCCCATCCCTGTAGGGACATCCCATCCCTGTAGGGACATCCCATCCCACAGGGACATCCCATCCCACAGGGACACCCCATCCCACAGGGACATCCCATCCCACAGGGACATCCCATCTGTAGGGACATCCCACCCTGCAGGGACATCCCATCCCACAGGGACATCCCTCCCTGCAGGGACATCCCATTCCTGCAGGGACATCCCATTCCTGCAGGGACATCCCATTCCTGTAGGGACATCCCACCCCACAGGGACATCCCACCCCACAGGGACATCCCACCCCACAGGGACATCCCTCCCTGCAGGGACATCCCACCCTGGGGCACCTCCAGTGCTGGGGGCAGCTCTGGGCCCCTCCTGACAACAGAGACCTGCAGGGGCTGGAGCGTGTCCAGGGCAGGGAATGGAGCTGGGGAAGGGAATGGAGCCCCTGGAGGGGCTGAGGGAGCTGGAAAGGGGCTGAGCCTGGAGAAAAGGAGGCTCAGGGGGGACCTTGTGGCTCTGCACAACTCCCTGACAGGAGGGGACAGCCAGGGGGGGTCGGGCTCTGCTCCCAGGGAACAGGGACAGGACAAGGGGAAATGGCCTCAGGCTGGCCCAGGGCAGGCTCAGCTGGGACAGCAGCAGGAATTTCCCCAGGGAAGTGCCCAGGGAGGGTGGGGGTGCCCATCCCTGGAGGGATTTAAAAGCCCTGTGCACGTGGCACTTGGGGACATCAGTGGTGGCCTGGGCAGTGCTGGGGATGTTCTGAGAGCCCCTCTCCCATCTCAATAATTCAAATCCTGTGTGCTCAGGCTGCCCAGCTTTGTGCCACAGGCTGACAACAGCCAGGGTTTTTAGGTGAGGACTCAAAGAACAGCTCTCAGTACCTGAGCTCCCATGGCAGAACCCAGGGCACACACCCCTGTCCTGAGGAGCAGCAGGAGGTTTCTGTGTGGCCGTGCCCCTCCAGGGCTGGATCACCCTGGGGAAGGGGAAATTCTCAGTGAGAGCCACTGCACCTTCTCCAGGAGCCTCAGGTGATTAGAAAATCATGGAATGGTTTGGGTTGGGACTTTAGAGCTCGTCCTGTCCCAGCCCTGCCACGGGCAGGGACACCTGGCCTAGCCCAGGCTGCTCCAGGCCCCATCCAACCTGGCCTTGGGCACTGCCAGGGGTGGGCATGGAGATTATTCTTGGATTGTCTAGTCTGGAAATTTATCTATATAAATATTTAATCAATATCAATGTATATTTATCAATATAAACTCATTGTTGGATTATCTAGTCTGGAAATTTATCTATATATATATAATCAATATCAATTTATATTTAT
>VXBN01001135.1:43159-61942 GCA_013397395.1 Sinosuthora webbiana | reverse complement strand
CTATTTAATCAATATCGACTTGTATTTATCAATATAAATTTACTGTTGGATTATCTAGCCTGTCAATTCATCTATATAAATTTATCTAGATATCTATTTAATCAATATTGATTTATATTTATCAATATCAATTTATTGTTGGATTATCTATTCTGCAAATTTATCTATATCAATTTATCTATATATATATATTTAATCAACATCAGTATCAATGTCATATTTATCAATATAAATTTATTGTTGGACTATCTAGTCTGTCAATTAATCTATATCAATTTATGGGATTTATTTTTGAATAAGGTGAGGAGTTAAGGTTTTTATCTACCAGCTGTGTATGATTGTGGAATCCACAGAGCTGGAACCCAGCAGGGCCAGGCCTGGGCTTTGCTCTTGCCCCTCCAAAACAAACCCTCCTGTCCCACCTTGTGCTTCCAAATCCTCCCCACACCAAGTGGAATCTCCGTCCCAGCCAAATCCCAGCGCTGGGGACACCACCTGGAAAAACTGCCACCTTGCTCTGTGCTGAAGGGTCAAGGAGGGAGCAAACAGCTCCTAGAAAACCTCTGGAAAAGATCTGGAAATCCTCTTAGAACTATTCCAAAAGCAGTGAAGATCCTGAGCGTGGTTTGGGAGGTGTTCAATGCACAGCTCTGAATCCCTCGCAGAAGAAACCTTTCCAAAGACTTAAGTGGTGACTGAGATCATTAAGAGCTTAATTAAAAGCAGAACTCTCGCCTGATGAGCTTGTGCTGGGGCTTTCCTCGGAAAGGGAAAGTGGATTTAGTGCTGAAAGCTTTCTTATGAAATAATTAATAATTATCTTAAGTGATAACCGAGGTTCAGGGCTGCCTGCTCTGGTAAGTGACACCCCGAAGCATTAAAGCTCCTTTGCCAGAGCTGCGTTGTCCTGAAAGAATTTCCAGTTCTGGACTTGACAGATTTGGGAACTTTGGTACTGGGGAGGGCTTGGAGGACAGCAGGAGGGATTTCCTCCTGGAAAAGGTGCTCAGGCTGCCCCATGGGAGTGCCTGTCCCTGGAGGTGGCCCAGGAATTCCTGGAGGTGGCACTGAGTGCTCCAGGCTGGGGACGAGGTGGGCATTCCATGCTCTTGGGGCTCTTTTCCAACTCCAGGGATTGTGGCACTCTGCCCCAAGGTTAACACATCCCTCTCTGGGGACCCCAGGGTGAAATCGCTGTTTGCAAACACCTGACACAGCTCTCCACCCCCAAAATCATTTTAAAAGCTCCCAGGTTTAATCACTGCTGCTGTTGTCAGTTGCCTTTTATCGCGTTTTTTGTTATTTAAATAAAGGCATTTGGGGGCTGGTTCCACCCGGAGGATCCCAGCCCCACCCTGACTGCAGGGATGGCACAGCCTGTGCTCCTGGGAGTCCTGAGGCCTCAGTTCCTTCACACCTGGTGAATGGGAGAGTTGTTCCTTCGGTGGTGACAGCCACCAGCAGTTTCCTTGTGCCTGCCCCAGGAGCTCTGTTCACTCCAAAGTGAGGCGGTGAAGACAAGGTTTGCACCTTCCTGGGGCTCTTCAAGCACTTGCTGGAGTTGGAAAAGGTGCAGGGAGGTGTTCCAGGGCAGGTTGGACAGGCCTTGAAGCCAGCTGGGCTAGTGGGAGGTGTCCCTGGCATGGAGCTTTAAGGTCCCTTCTAACCCAAAGCAATCCATTCTATGACTGCAAAGTTTAACTTCAGTTCCTGCTCCCCTCTCAGCCCCTTGGGGTGTCTCCTGTCCCTCACCCACGGGAGATCAGAAAGGAACAGGCCTCCATCAACAAGTGCCACCTGGAAGGATCACAGCTCCCTGAGAAGGGTGTTCAGGGAAGAGAAACTGAACTACTCCTGGCCTCATCCTTGGGCAAAGGTTTGAGGGAAAGGCTGAGTTTTGTTAGGGAGCCAAACTAAGCCTTGGCACTCGTGGCCACCTCTGGCAGCCAGCACAGCAGCTGCAGAGAGGAGGAACCACCAGAGCTGATGCCTTGGGTTTTATCTTTGCTGTATTTCAGGTTCTGTGGTGCCCAGGGGTGCAGCTCTGAGCTCACAGTCAGTGTCACCCAGCTCTGCACACAGCAGGGACACAAAACAAATCCTTCTCCTGCTGCACACCGAGGACAACTCTCAGCCCCAAAAGCACAAACAAGGGTGGGCTGGAGGGAGGGACAAGAAGGATGGGACCTCACAGCCTGGAGCTGGGACTGGACAATTCAACCCCAACGTGCAAATGGACCAAAACTTATAAAGTGTGAGACCTGGTGACCATTTGTCCATTTTTGTGACCATTTTGTGTCCATTTTGTGTCCATTCTGTGATCATTTTGTGTCCATTCTGTGACCATTTTGTGTCCACCTTGGTGCAGCCCTGGCCAGGCTCCTGTGCTGCCCAAGGTGGATCCTTAAAGGCCTTTTAATAAATCTCTGCTTTATTCTCTTAGCTCTGCCCAGTCTCTGCTCCAAGGCATCAGAACAGGGCTCCAGAGGGAGATGGAACAAACCCACACTGTCCTCCCCCAGCCCCAATAACTCCTCTACCAGGAGGATCTGTGCCCATCAGTGCTTGGGGAGTTGTTCTATCTCAGGAGAAAGCTTCAATAAAACAGCACCAGGCAAAGTGTCCAAACTCCCCCCCTGACAATGAAATGATCAGAGAGACAATGATGAGGAAACCTGAAAACCTGGGACCACCTGCCTCCTTTTAAACACAACCAGGAACTTCCAGATCCAGGTGAGGAACTGACACTTCTGGCCGTGGCTACTCTTAAAAAACATTTCACAGAACATCTGTTCATCAGGAGTGAGGGACTGCAGTGCATTGGAACTCCTCCTTGTGTGCAGCATGGGGAGGACAGTGGGCAGAGGGAAAATCAGCAACAAAAACCCAGGGCTGGAACCCAAACAAGGAGCCTGTGGATGCTCTGGGGCTGACAAACACGGTGCTCCTGGTTTAAACCCAGCAAGAAGCAGGAATTCTGCTCGTGCCTGTGCAGGAGGATGCCTCAACTTCCCAGGCCAGCCCACACCCTGCTCCCAGAGCTCAAACACACTTAATCCCCTGAGCAAACAGCAGAGTAACTCAGTAAATCCAGCAGCTGCTCCTGCTCCTGCAGGGGAGAGCCCTGCACATGCAGCTCACCTGCTGGTGTGTGTGTGTGTACACAGAATCCTCTGCTTCCCACACACACCCCTGGGAGAGCAGCCATTCCTGCATGGAGCCAGGAATTCTTGGAGGAAATAGGGAAAAAAATAATAATAAAATAGCATTTCTCCAATCCCAGAGTGGTTTGGATGGGAAGGGACATGAAAATTCGCTGTCCCAGGTGGGAAAGTTTGTGTTCTATCCCCAGGAATCAAAACAGGAAATAGGCTGGCCTTGGGCATTGCCAGGGATCCAGGGCCTTCCCAAGGGGAATATTTGGATTCCTTGCCAATATCGCTGTCCTTTGCCCAGGGGAAGCCACTCCCTGTGTCCCTGTGTGCCTGTATAACCCAGGCAGGGAGAGCAGAGAATCCAGCAGGAACCTGCAGCCCCTCAACACCCGGATCAGACAATCCAAGTGCTGCTGCTGCTGCCCTAAGACAAGACACAAAGAGCTGCTGTGAGCCGGGTTATAAATAATGCAGGGCTGCACACTCACAGCCCTCTCCACCACGGGCTACTCCCACACTTCCCAGAGGCAGGAGAAACGCCCTCCAAAGGACTCCAGCTCAGGTACAAACTGCCAGGGGAGCTCCCTCCCAGGCTGCAGTGACTCAGGACGCCAAGGGAAGGATGGGGAGGACCTGCCTGACTTGTTGGGACACAGAGCCCAGAGCTTGGCACAGGGAGCCAAAGGGCCCCAGGCAACGAGCAGGGGCAGGGCAGGACTCCCAGAGAGCTTGGGTGCCAGAAAAAGCCTTTTTCTGACCTAGAGACAAGGCTCTTGAGAGGCATTTTGAAGACTTTAATTCCATTTTCAGTCTCGTGAGAAGAGTGAGACTCCATCAAAATCAGAAGCCAAACTTATTTCCTAATTCCAATACATTGTAAGTGTTTTTTGGCCAATGCTGCTAATGCTTCTAAGCCAATCATCTATCGAAACACCCCTCATGGATCTTGCTACAATACACCTTTCATGGTTTTATTTCTCCAAAATATCTGGTCTATTTGCAAGGTCAGCGTTTAAAACTTGTTCCTAGCTCAGTTTCTCTCTCAACAATGTACAGAAGAGATCCTGTGCAGGAGGAGACTCCCCAGGATTCTCTCCAAACCCATTTCCCAGCCCTGGGCACAGCCCAGGGAGGCTCAGACATCGCAGTGACACTGGCACTGCCTCCTGGCTGTCTTTGCTCTCTCCTCTCCCACACCTCCAGCTCCATCATTTCTGCCATCCCACCCACCAGGAGCCTACCAAAGACCTCGAGGGATGAGTAAAACCACGGGGTTGATGTGTTGGCAAAGCAGAAATCCAGTGAATTCAGGTGCAGGAAGTTTTTTTGGTTTGTTTTTTTTTTCCCCAGTGCAGGGTGTGCAAAGCTTGAGCTGCAGCAGCAGGAACTCACTGGTCCTGCTCTGCAAGGTTTCAAGTTGTGACAGCTCAGCAGTGACTGAGCAGCTGAATAAAGTCAGCACACACCTCCCGTGGAGGAAAAGGACACACACCTTCAGCTGAAACCTTGGGGGATGTGCCCTGGAGCAGAACCACAGAATTGGAAAAGACCTTTAAGATCACCAAGGCAAATCATTCCAGGGGTCTAAGGAAGCTCCACAACTGGGAAGGAGAAATTCCCTCCTCAAGGGGAAGAGCCTGGTTTGGATCAAGCTGGGCTTGGAACAGAGATTTAATTATTTGAATTCCAGCAGCCACAGCTGATGACATGATCAGTGTTAACAGTTTTTTTCCCCCAAATCCAGTCCCTTGGAGCCAACCCTCCCACCCTCAATCCATCACCCACTCAGCCTGAATTATCACCTGGGTAATAAACACTCCCTGCTCTATCCTGAGGTCAGCAGCCTCCCTCCATCCACACAAAAACTGCTTTTTCTGGGGGACATCCACAGCAACAGCAGAGAAACTCCCACAGGAATAGCTGGGGATCCACAGCACCTGCAGGATCCCTGGAATTTGCTGTTTTGTAAAGCAGGTATCAAGAACAGGAATTAGGATTAGATGTCACTCTGTAAAGGTAACTTAAAGACTCTTTATCCAGTGATATTTGTCAACATGAGTGTGTGTATCTTAAAAAAAAACCAACTTATTTAATTCCAGCATCTATTTTTAGGAATGCAGCAGATTCCCCAAAATCCAAACGAAGCACTTCAGCTTTTAACACAATATTTGCTAAATTACAGATTTATTCTTAAACCCAAGTGTGTTTCCTTTCCAAGAGGCTGCTCAAGCCCCTGCCTGTGTCCTGAATCCCCCGTTTCTTTACAAAATTACCCCTCCAGGCTGAGTTTTCCCCAGCCCCACAGCCACCCAGAGACATTCCAAGGCTGGTGATGTGAGGCAGGACACGGGACAGGAGCAGCAGCAGCAGCAGTGCCAGATCATCTCCTCCCAATTAATCTATTCTTAACGAAGCAGATGACAGTCCTGTGAGACAGCAGCTCCTCGGGGTGACCTACATTCCCCTCCTGGTGGCATCTGTGGGGCTCAGCCACACATCCCCAGCAGGCCACAGGGAGATCTGATGGATTCCAACCAGCCCTGAGCTGGGACTGGCTGAAAATTCATTTTGGTGGCAAATCCAGGTTTCTATCCCCCCCCAATCCCAGGTTTAATCCCCCCCCCCAGAGGAGGCTGTTGTTATCCTGGTGTCTGGGAATTCACCCACATCTCCACTGTTGGAAGAATTTAGGGATCCTCCCAAACTCATCTCATATTGTCCTTTACAGCACCAGCCAATTCAGAGATGAACAGCATTTCCCAGCTGCAGGGTTCCCAACTCCAGGAGCGAATTCCAAACTGGAAATTCCAAAACTGGAAGTGCTCCTGTTGCCACCAAAGCAGCAAAGGAGCTGTGAGAAGGGAGATCTCCCTTCCAGGGATGCACAGCGAATTTAGGGCACCAAAATTGTCTCACCTGAAACTTTCTCCGTGACAATTTGTTGAGATTTGTGTTAAAAACCACAAATTGACACCTGAGATTAAGTCAGTGCAAAAGGCCAGGCTGCTGCCAAGAATTCTTTGAAGAGCACTTGGCAGCAATATATAAAAAAATAAATATTAAAAATATGAAGTGGTGGGAGCTGTGTGTTCCCCACGTGGCACTGGGGATCTCCACTGCTCATCACTTAAATTAAAACATTAATCACTTCCAGGAGCAATCCTTGAGATCTCCTTTGTTCCATTTGATTCCCTCCAACAAGAAGCCCATGACACTTGCAGATGTAAATCCTTTTATCAGCTGAATGGGAGGTTTTTTTCTTCTAAAAAATACAGTTTTTATGCACACATTTAGGTGTGGGAGGGCACAGGGCTGTAAGGAAGCCAGAGTATCAATAAATACATCAGGGATTTATTAATAAATCAATAAATAATCAGGGATTCCCCAGAGCTGCTGCAGCACTGGGCAGGTTGGATGGATGGATGAGGATTTCCAAATGTCCCTTGTCATTCTGTGATGACACACTGAGCTCCACACCAACCTCAAGTTCCTTTAGGGATTGAAATACTGACCTGGACATCAATTTCCAGGCAGGAATTTGGTATTAACCTTTGCAAATAAATCCCAATTTTTCTGTAAAATGAAGGTGACAGCTCCTCCAAGGGAGGAACTAAAGTGTGTGAGGTTAAAGCCATCGGTTAGAGGTGGCAGCCTGGGGGGAAAGGACACTCAAGGGACTGAAGTTAAACCCCCCAACAAGGAAGGGACAGCAGCACACACAGCCACAACACCTGAGAAACTCAGCCCAGGATCATTTGGGTTGGAAAAGGCCTCCAGGATTCACTGAATGCCCACCTTGTCACTGAGTGCCACCTCCAGGGATTCCTGGGCCACCTCCAGGGATGGGCACTCCCATGGGCAGCCCCTGCCAGGGCTGATTTTTGGGGTTAACAAACACACCCTCGGTGATTTCAGCTGGGGTGGACAATGGGGGTGTCCCACTCTGGCAGAGACAGGGAAGGGACCTGTGCTGGGAACACTCCAGGGAATGCTGAGCATGTCCCCCAGCAGTCACCTGATGGCCTGGGGCACAAGGTTTGGTGGCACAGTTTTGATCTGGTGGTTTGATTCCTGAGCCAGCACTCTCCGTATCAGCAGCTGGGCAAAGTTCAGGAGATAACCAGGCCCAGGAGCATTTCCCAGAAAATGGAGTATTTCCCATAAAATGGAGCATTTCCCATAAAATGGAGCATTTCCCATAAAATGGAACATCTCCCATCCAATGGAACATCTCCCAAGAGCTGTGACAGCCACTTCCAAGAGCTCAGAATCCAACATGTTTAACTTGAGATGTGTTCAAGGCACAGCTGCCATCAGTTTGGCATCCCAGCCATGTAGGTGAACAGTGGGATCTCAGATAATTACTGAGGTTCAGAGAGAATTCCAGAATTGTTGGAGCTGGAAGGGACCTCTGGAGATCCTCCAGACCCTCCCTGGACAGAAGTTCTTCCCCACGTGGAGGAGGAGGGAACTCCTTGTGCTCCTTGTCCTGTCACTGGCACCATCCATCCCCCTTGGAAATATCTGTGTGCACAATCATTGGGGACATTTCTGAGGCCAGGAGCTCCTCATCCTCTCACAAACATCAGCACAACTTTCCTCCAGGGAAGTCAGATTTATCCCCTCTCCCCCCACCCCAGGGAAGGAGTTTCAGAAGTCACAGTTCAAAATCTCTGAATTTTTCAACTCAAACCCAATCTCTGTGCCCAAAAGAGGCTCCAGGGTCCTGCTGACACCACCTACACTGTCACTGAGGTCCCCCAGACCCCACAGCTTCAACACAAGCAGTTATTTTCTTCCAGAAAAAAAAGAGAAAAATGAAAGAGAAATTCGATCGTTTTGTTATTCCAGCGGCTCAACCTCACACGAGGCTCCCACAAACAAAACAAAAGGACACGAACAAAGGAACTGTTTTGGTGATGTTTGATGCATACCAAGAGACAAGGGAGACAATAAGGGGTTTATCCATAAGGTACTAAAGGGGGTGGAAAGAAAAAAAGGAAATGAAGCTCGAGCAAGAACCAGAACTTCCTTCAGAGCTGCTCCCAGGCAATAACCTCTGCTCGGTGTCAGTTCATTCCAGCTTCGAGGGCTGATTTCATTCCCTGCCATCACATCTTTCATTTCCCAATATATTCAATTATTTCTCCTCCAGGCACCTTCACCAAGCCCCTATTTTTTTAAGTCCGTGACCCCAAAATCACAGCAGGGAAAAAAAAAAAAAAAAAAAAGTCTGGACTCCAAACAGCCCAGCCTGCAATTGGAATTGTCCTCCGAACCACCGAGGGCATGAATTAAATATGTTCCAGTTCAATTACAGCCAATTAAATCAGTTTTCATGCCTGTCTCACCCTACTCGAGCTATATTTGTTAGCTAGGAAAAACAACCACGGCCCCATGGATCTGCTTTCACGGGGATTGCTATTTCTGCAACACAGGAACTTGTCACTGCTTTGTCACTGATTTCTGCCCTGGAATCACAGCGAAATAAAACTCCACTTAAAGCTTCCCCTGACTAATTGATGCTCAGCAGATGGACAAGGCAGATAACACAGCCAGGAGAGAGAGGGGAAGGGAATTCATTGAGGAAAAGCATCGAGGAGAGGGGAAGGGAATTCATTGAGGAAAAGCACTGGCTTTCCCAAAGAGGAGGTGCTGCGTTGGGGCAGGTGGTGAAAGGATTCTGTTCTCTGCCATGGAATCACTGAATCCCCCAGAAAGGGTTTGGGTTTCCAGCTCAGCCTTGTTCCGTGGGCAGGGACACTTTCCTCAAGGCCAGGCTGCTCCAAAAGGACACCAAAGGTGATTTTGCTGCTGGAAAACCCTTTTTGTGCTCTTACAAAACAATCCCGCAGCTCCCAGCTCTTGGAGGTGAAGCTTTGAGGGCTTTTTGGAACAGCAGATGTTTCCACACAAGCTCTGAGTTCTCCAGCAGCTGAGGAGTGGCAGAGCTCTCTAAGTTCCTCAGGAGGAAGGAAAAAACCTTGAAATAAAGGCTCATTGTTATGATATTGCCCCAAAGCATCACGTTTAGCAGGGAGTTTGATCACCTTTTTTTTTTAGCTGTTATTGATACTGCAACAGTCTCGTTGTAATCACAGGAAAAAAACCAAACCTGAGAAACAGGAATCACGTGCCTTTGGAAAAATGTGGCAACAACTGGAAGAATGGCACACAACACACCTGGAATCAAAAGTTCTCCTGAGGCAGCACTGGAGGCTGAGACTCCTTTGGAGTTTTTTTTTAGTTTTGCAAGAAGGTTCACAGAACCCCAGAATGGTTTGGGGTGGGAAGGGACCTTAAAAACCATCCAGTGCCATGGGCAGGGACACCTGCCACTGTCCCAGGCTGCTCCAAACCCTGAACAGGGGATCCACAGCTGTGCCAGGGTCTGCCCACCCTCCCAGGGAACAATTCCTGCCCCAAATCCCATCTAAATCTTCCCTTTTCCATCTTAAAGCCATTCCCTGTGTCCTGTCCCTCTGTCCCTTGTCCCCCCAGTCCCTCTGCAGCTCTCCTGGAGCCCCTTCAGGCCCTGGGTGTCCCCAGGGCTGAACCTGCTGCTGTTCCTGGGAGCCAGGACAGGAGCAGAGCTGGGGATCCCATTTCCCAGAGTGTCAGAGCAGCTCTGGAGCCCGTGAGAAGCCCTGAAGTCAGGGGACATTCCTGCTGGGTGAGGTCTCCTTATGATCCCCAGAGCTTCTGACCCTGCAGGTGGGCGAGAGGCAGAGCAGGGGACAGAGGTGGGGTGACATGTCCTGCTCTGAGCAGTGCAGGTGCTGGCAGAGGTGACACAGGGACTGCCAGCACTGTGGTTTGGCACTCTGGGGCTGCTCTGCTGCAGCCTCAGCTCTTTTCCTGGAAATCCTGATGTTCTCTCCATGGCTGGACTGGAGCTTGGAACAACCTGGGACAGGGGAAGGTGTCCCTGCCCAGGGCAGGGGGTGGAATAAAACTTAAATGTTCCTTCTGAGCCAATCCATTCTGTCCTAACCCAAACCCAGGCAGCTCCATCTCCTGCTCTAGGGCTGGGACAAGGTCTCAAGCACACTGGGACACTTCCCTGAGTGAGGGGACACCTCCCTGAGTGAGGGGACACCTCCCTGAGTGAGGGGACACCTCAGCTGAGCAGACAGTGCCAGTCTAATGCTGTTGCAGGTGGAGTTTCTGAGCCCCTCTGGTGGAACACAAAATGTTTCTGCTCAATCCAACAGGAATGAGATGCAGCAGAACCCAAATTCCTGGTCCATGCTGTCCTGGACACACCAAGAGGAAGCACAAATCCCAAAGAACTAGACAGGAGTTACCTTTTTTTCACCAGAGGTTTGTGTGAGTAAAAGAACTAACCAAGTAACTTTGTTGTTTATTGGGAAGATGAAGAAGTTCTGTGGAGATGAAACACTCCAGGAATCAGGAGCAGTGGAGGGAACTCCTCTAAGCAGCAATTAAACAACTTGTGCTGAGGTTCCAGAGCTCAAGGGACAGCCCTGCCACGTGCCCAGAGCTGGAGGTGACAGCTTCTGCCACAACAATCCCACCTGGAGAAGGGAGAGGAGGGGAGGGATGGGACACAGCCTGCAGCAAAGCTTGGGGAGGTGTGAAATCACCGCTGCCACCTGACTGGAAACCTGTAGGGACTGCCAGCAGCACTGCAGGGACCCAAGCTGAGAGGGTTATTCCACATCTGCAGGGAGGAAAGGAAAGTCACCTCCCAGGGGGGTTTGGTGTGAGGAAGAACAGGAACAGAAGGGCAGGAGATGACACCTGGCACAGAAACACATCACACCAACAGCTGAGTTCCTCCTGTGCCCAAAGTTCAGCACCTGAAGGGAAATGGAAAATCACATTTACTGTACAAGATTACAGTGCTGGTGAGACCCACTTAAGACAAAACCAGCCCAGGGGCAGAAAAACTTATGTGGGACCAGGGAGAACCTGTTGTCAGGAAACAGAGGTGAGAGTTTCCTCTTGGAAGGTGCCATGACAGAGCCCAGCTTTCCTGAACTTTTCCTAAACCCAGTGGGTGGATTTCTGGAAAGCTGGATTTACCCAATCCACCTGGACACGCTGAGATGACACCTGAACTTGAGGGAAAAGCTGTACAGGTGTGGGTATCACTGGAGAAATTCCAAACCCACTCAAAGCAAGCAGGAGCATTAAGGCAGATTTTGGAAATGCAAGACACAAATCGAGTGTTTTCTCCTCCAGGTGACAGAGAACACTGACAATCCCGGTGGGAGAGAAAAGCCTGGAGTTGTTTTAGCTCCAGAACACAACCAAAACACGCAGCAGAGACTTCAACCCACACAAGGCTTGTAGTGAAACCCACGCAGAGAGAGAGGAAAACCCACACAGCTGAGCTGTCTGAAACACCAGACGCTCCAGACAACTCTGGTCTCTTCCCTCTTCTCCAGGGCCACGCAGGGAATTCCCTCAGCACCAGGAATTTGCCAAGCTGCTTTTTCAACAAAGCATTTCTGAAGCAACTTATCCCTCTCACAAGAGTTACACACACACACAAAAAAAAAAAAAAAAAAAAAATCCTTCTTTACTTTGTGCCATCCAAAAGTCCCGCTGTGGGGGAATTTCTCAAGCTCAGGTGGGATGGATTCTCCTGGCACCATCCTTGTGGAGGTTGTGCAGCTCAGGGACAAGCAGGGACACGCTGCCTCTCCCTGCTCCGGGGAGCTGTGGGCACTCAGGGTGGGGAGGGAGAGCCCACGCCCTGCTCCAGGGCTGCCAAGGCAAAATCCCCTCCCGAGCACCGACCTGTGCCCAAAACCCTCCCAGTCAGGGTGGATTCTTCCCGTCCCCTGATGAGGTTTTTTCATCAATAGGCTCTCAATCGAGCCTGTAATTAAATCTCAGTATTGATTGGCTTGGAGAGTGGGGGAAGATCAAGTGGGTTTTTCTCTCAGGATGAAGAGAATTGTTGAATCACGGGGTGGTTTGGGTGGGAAGGGAGCTCAGAGCTCGTCCCATTTCACGTTGTGTTATGTGCAGGGACATCTTTTATTATCCCAGGGGTGCTCCAAGTCCAACCTGGCCTTGGATAGTTCCAGGGATGCAGGGGCAGCCTGTGCCAGGCCCTACCCACCCTCACAGGGAAGGAAATTTTCTTTCCTAAGACACAAACCAAGGAGTCAAGAGGAAATCACTTCTCTGCACCTCCCAGTTGTGTTTTTTACTCGACAAGACACTAAAAACTCATCGTTGGCTACTTAAAACAAAGTGTTCCAGCTTAGGAGTCCGTGGAGAAGTCTCTACCAACACCAACAGACATTTTGTTTGGTCTCTGAAAATTCACAGATTGTCACAAGAATCTCCAGGCCTGTGCTCCAAACCTGAACACACATCACCCTAAAAAACATCAGTGACTTCCCAACTCTTCATCTGTGCTGCTGCTGAAGTGAGAGCTCAGTCCCCTCCTGGAAACCTGGAGCAGCCAAGCTGGGAAATCTCCTTTTCCCTGCAGGGCTCCTGAGAGTGTTCAGCACATTTGGGGGAGCAGCTGCCCCCTGAGTTGGAGCTGCACATCAGCAGGTGATTAAAAATTCAAAATTCAAAATGAAAAAGAGTGGCAGTGCAAGGACAGGGCTGTGGCCAGGGAAGCAGCTGTGCCCGAGGCACCCACAGCACCAGGAGAGCAGCCAGCCCAGTTTGGGGTTTGTCTCATACTGGGAGCAGGGGAGGCCAGGCTGGAACTGCTGCCAAGGGGTTTGTTAATGTGGAACTGCAACCACAAAGGGACATTTTCACGGGGAAACCTCTCAGGTCCAGGGGCAGCTCTGGGGACAACAGAGACCTGCAGGGGCTGGAGCGTGTCCAGGGAAAGGGAATGGAGCCCCAGGAGGGGCTGAGGGAGCTGGAAAGGGGCTGAGCCTGGAGAAAAGGAGGCTCAGGGGGGACCTTGTGTCTCTGCACAAGTCCCTGACAGGAGGGGACAGCCAGGGGGGGTCGGGCTGTGCTCCCAGGGAACAGGGACAGGACAAGGGGAAATGGCCTCAGGCTGGCCCAGGGCAGGCTCAGCTGGGACAGCAGCAGGAATTTCCCCAGGGAGGGTTGGGGTGCCCATCCCTGGAGGTGTCCCAGGAATTCCTGGATATGACAAGGTGGGGATCAGTCACAGCTTGGACTGGCTGGGCTGGGAGGGCTTTTCCAGCTTCCCTGATCCTGGAATTCTGAGCACAAACACCACTCACTCTGCTGTTTCCACACATCCCCTGCTGCCCCCAATCCCTCCAGCAGCACAGATCTGGAGGGTAAGGAAGGAGCCCCAGCAGGGAAGTGATCCAGCTCAGCTGACAAAACAGCCACGTTCCACAGAGAAGTTTCCAGCCAGCTCAGCTCCTCACCACAACCATCCCCAGCTTCTCATCAGCTTCTGGGAGGCGTGTGCAAAAAACCTGCTGCTCGAGATGGCAAAACAAAAATTCCCCAAAACACACACACACAAAATCCCCAAAACAGCCTAGCAAACAAAAGCAAAAGCAAAGCACCCCCCTGGTGCAGCATCACCCTTGTCATGGGTGTCCCAGCAGGAAGAGGAGAGGACAAACCTCTCTCCAGGCCAAAAAATATTTGTCCAACCTCCAGCAGCCAAGAGATTCCCGAGCTCCAGCCTGCTCCAGCTCAATTTCCATTTTCTACTCTCATTTCTCATCTTTTCTACTCTCATTCTGAATTCCCCCTGCTCTGGCAGCCAGTCCTGCAAGTGGGAATGATTCTGGCCTCTCCTGCTGCCTGAGGGGTTCAGGCCATGGGAATGGCTGAGCAGGAGTTGGGGTCAGGGTTTATTGGGATTTTTCCTTGTTTGATTCATCTGATCTATGTCAGGAGCAGACTGAGCTCACAGCACAACTCACAGCTGCTGCTGCTCCTGTAGGATACAAAAAAAAAGGGATTTAATCATGGAATGCTTTGGGTTGGAAAAGCTCATCCCATTTCAGCCCCTGCCATGGGCAGGGAGATCTTCCACCAGACCACGTTGCTCCAAGTCCTGCCCAGCCTGGAATTCTGCCAGGGATGGGACATCCAAAACTTCTGGGAACAGGGAAACCAGCACTTCCAGCTGTTGTTGTGACCCTTTTTTACATTTGAATCCTGAAATTACTTGTTTTTCAAATTTCATTGCAACCTTCACCATTCAAACCATCATTTGTTCCCTAAAATCTGCCAAGTTTTTCCTCATTCTTTACCTGGGGGATCCTTCCTTCCTTCTGACATTGATATATCACAATCCTGAGGGAACAAATCCTCCCAGGATGCACAAACAAACTTGGATTTATTACTTGAGAACTGATTTTTAAAACCTTCACTGCTTCCACGTGCCGATATGAAGCCATTTCAAATTTCAAAAGGTTCCAACTCAAACCCACTTCTAACAAAAGCAAAAGAAATAATTAAAAAATAATAATTCATCCAAGTAGTTTTTCTTTGCTTTCACGTTTAAAATAACAGTTTTGCAAGCTCCCAGCACAGCTTTGGTCGTGTTCAAAATAAAACAAACCTCAAAAAAATCACTGGTTTTTGATCTCTGGATTTGTAGACTCACAGCCAGGTGAGTAAAGCTCAGGAATATAAAATACAGCTGCACTTCCAGGAGGAATTAACATCAAGTTTTACCTCCACCAGGAGAATCTCCCAATACTCACACCCCCTTTGTTCTCCTGAGCTGCTCCAGGAGATTTCATGGGAAAACCATTTTTTTTTTTGTGACTCACCTTCATATTTGCATTGGGCTTAGTCAGAAAACAGTGATTACATGCTGGGGCTCAGTCCTGGCACTCACATTTTTCAGCCAGGAGAACCTCCCTAATAAGAATATTATTAATATATTAATTATATATTTAATATATCAATAATCTTCTTATTATTCTCATAAATTAACATTTAATAAGACAATCTGCTGGTAACAGGGAGAGCACTGAAATGAAGAACATCACCACTGCCAGAGGGGCAGCTCCAGCCCCTTGGAGCACAACTGAGAAATCCCCACAGTTCTCAAAACCAAAAATACCATAAAGATGATTTTTGCACCGGTTAAATGGCTGAAGAACAGTGAAAATTCTGAATTATTTCTGCTGGATGAAACCTTCCAAGACTGATCCCTTTGCAAAGAGCAGGGCAGTGCTGGAGGCTGAGGCCCTGCCCCTCTCCCCAGGGAGGTGCCCATGACTCTGGGATTTCTGGCACAAAACACCAGCTGCAATATTTATAGTGCCTGAGACAGGGGGGCAGTGAAATCTCTCCCGTTGGCACCTGAGCATTAACTGCTGCTTTAGCAGGAAATATTGGATTGGAGACACTCAAAGGCAAAGGGAGGGTGTGAGGGGTTGCAGGGAGTTATATCCCACGGGTCAGGATCAGCCAGTGGGCAAAGATGAAATGTGGAGGGGATAAAAGTCACTAATGTGAAGCAGAAATGTTCTGTTAGTGTGTCCTCCCTGCACACAGATCTTTGGGTTTAGAGGATTCAAACTTTTTCCCCATTTATCCTCCTTAGATAGAGGCCAGTTTCAATATTCCCTGAAATATTTCTTTTTCCTTACAAACTAAAGACTTCCAGGGCTCGAAGGGAAGCTACAGAAGAGTTCAGAGGGACTTTGGACAAGGGCCTGGAGGGACAGGACACAGGGAATGGCTTGGAGCTGGAAAAGGAGAGATTTAGATGGGATTTTGGGGCAGGAATTGTTCCCTGGGAGGGGGCTGAGGTGGAATTCCCTGCCCCTGGATCCCTGGCAGTGCCCAAGGCCAGGTTGGAGCAACCTGGGACAGTGGCAGGTGTCCCTGGGGTGACACTGGGTGGGTTTTGATGCCCCTTCCCACCCAAACCATTCCAGGATTCCACGAACCCCAAAACCCTGCAGGACATTTTTCCGTGTATCCCAGGCTGCTGGTGGAGCCCTGAGCAAAGGCAGGGGCAGGGCTCAGAGCTGCTGGGGTTATCCAAACACAGCAGAGCCTGAGCCAAGGCTCCAGTCACCCTCTGTGTACACAAGGGCTCTGCAAACCGCATTTCCTCGTCGCTACAGCTCAAACACTCCATCTGAAGTTTCCTGCTCTTCCAGCTGCAAAACCAAGCAGGAACGCAGGGCTGGGAGTTCCCAGAGCAGGGATGAACATGGAAAGCCCCTTTTTCCAGCCTCCTGGAGTGCCACTGCTGCTGCAGGGCCAGCCTGGGGAAGTGGCAGAGCTGCTGTCACCTCTGGGAATTTGAAATCCCATTTTCGGCCACGTTGCTTTGGGGAATAAAGCAGAAGTGAGTGGAGCTGGATAACTCAGGTGTTTGGATTTTCCCCCTCGTGGATGGGCTGTTTTCCCTTTCAGCTGAGGTTGTCTGCACAGGACACCTCCCCTCCAGGTTTTCACATCAATTCATGGGAAGGACTGTGGAAACAAAGCATTTGAGGCATCTTTGGGCACTTAAACACCACACAGAAAATCGATTTGTAACCCTGCCAAATTCCACTGGGAATGCCACAAACCTGACACACCAAAGAGTGTACACAGCTACCATCATCAGAAGTTCAGCTCAGAATTCAGAGAATAAAACACACCAGAAACAACCAGCTCAGAATTCAGGGAGTAAAACACCTCTGCCTTCCAGATCAGCCACTCCAGAAACAAACAGCTCAGAATTCAGGGAGTAAAACACTCCAGAAACAACCAGCTCAGAATTCAGGGAGTAAAACACCTCTGCCTTCCAGATCAGCCACTCCAGACACAACCAGCTCAGAATTCAGGGAGTAAAACACTCCAGACACAACCAGCTCGGAATTCAGGGAATAAAACACCTCTGCCTTCTAGATCAGCCACTCCAGAAACAAACAGCTCAGAATTCAGGGAATAAAACACTCCAGAAACAACCAGCTCAGAATTCAGGGAATAAAACACTCCAGACACAACCAGCTCAGAATTCAGGGAGTAAAACACTCCAGACACAAACAGCTCAGAATTCAGGGAGTAAAACACTCCAGAAACAACCAGCTCAGAATTCAGGGAATTAAACACTCCAGAAACAACCAGCTCAGAATTCAGGGAGTAAAACACTCCAGAAACAACCAGCTCAGAATTCAGGGTATAAAACACCTCTGCCTTCCAGTTCAGGCACTCCAGAAACAACCAGCCACTGGTCTGACTGGAAACACTCCCAAAATCAGCACGTGCACGTTTCCTACTCAGCTTGGTGACATTCCTCTTGAAGGCCCCAAAACTGCAGAGTCAGACCAACAACTAATTCTAATTATTAAATTCCCAGTCAGCAAAAGCAGGAGTTGTCTGGAGCCACCGTGTGCCCCGCTGACTTCTCAACTATGACGTTGCCTATTTTTAACTTTGGGGATTGGAATAAAACCTTCCCAAGGAGCTCCAAAGGCGAGGAATGTCATGTGATCCCAGCAAGGACCTGCCAAAATACACCCTCGGCCACAGCAGCAAACCCATGTGGCCTCCCAGAGCCAGGGGACGCCGCGGGAAGGGACAACATTAACAACAGTCACCCAAAAAACTGAGCAAAACCAGTTGAGGCCCAAAGAGGTTTCAGGCAGTGACACTTAGTTGGCACAAAGATACTTTCTTTCACTTTCAACCTCCCGAGCCTTGCTTAAGAGAGAGTTTTGAAGTGTTAGTAGTCAAAAGGTGCAATTTTTGGGTGATGTTTCACCACGGAGGAGGAAGTGCAGGGGGGTGAACTCACAGCCAGCCCAAAGATCTGGGCTGACACTCCACGTTCCCTCAGCGAACAGCTGCAGGACCAGTGATTTAAGGGGTTTACAACAAACAGATCCAGTTCAAAGCCCTCAAAACAACTTTCTTTCTTATCCAGGTGTGGTTATCAGCACGTGTCACACCAGTGGGTGCTGCGAGAAAGCTGAGACAGGAATCACCCCGAATTCCCAGAGCCAGTCACCAAGAAGGTGAGAAGCCGCTGGCCTGAACTCTTCATCTGCAAAACACGACGTCCAGGAGAAGGAAAACAAAATACACCTGAGGTGGAAAGATTTTTGGGTACCAGGGCTGATGTCACAGCGGCTCCACCTCGGTCACTCCGCGAGGAAAGGGCTTTGCCAAAGGTGGGGGGGAAGGAAGGAAGGAAGGACAGCTCTGCCGGGCGAGAAAACAGACCCCACCCACGAGCGCGACGGTCCGCGGTGCAAACGGGGACCCCGGCGGCCCCGCTGCCCGCACGGCCGGGGATTAACGCTGATGGAAGGGGCCAGGTGGGCTCCGGAGGCTGCCACGGGGCGCGGGGGGCCGGCTGCCAGCAGGCCAGGGTCGCTCAGGGTCACCCAGAGCCGAGGGAGGAACCCAACCCAGCCCTGCCCTGCCCTGCAGCGGCGTCGGGGCGGCTCTGCCGGGGCTCCCTCCGCGTCCTGGGCCAGGGGTGGGGATAGAAGGGGTGACACAGGAACGGGGCGACACAGGAAAGGTCCTGGAGGGACATAGGGTGTCCCTAGGGGGGATACAGGAACGGGGCTGGGGGTACCTGGGAGGGAGAAGAGAGTCTTGATGGGTGACACAGGGGGTCCCCGAGGGGCTGGAGGTAACACAGGGGATCCCTGGGGGGGTGACACAGTAACGGGGCTGGGGGGAACACTGGGGGTGTCACAGGAACGAAGCCGGGGGG
>VXBN01001132.1:0-21044 GCA_013397395.1 Sinosuthora webbiana | reverse complement strand
CTATGTTTTCAGTCTGAAATAGTAAGCAGTTAGAAAGGACAGAGGCATGATTGTGTCATAGAACCCAATCTTTCTCTGCTGGACTGAAAGTCCACTGTCGTTTCTGACAGTGATTGCCCTCCAGCTTCAGTGTTCTGCTCTATAAAATATTTTGCTGCTGTACAAAACCTGCTCCCTGGAGCAGTGGGGTTTGCTGTATGATATGCTTGCTTCAACAAATCTGTTTCACCAACAAGGCTCTGCAGACTGGGACTACCCTGATATCTCTTGGTAGATATTCTGAAGGTCATTTCTGTTCCCTGTGGGTGATGGGAAACCAATCTTTCCAAAGATTCTATTCCAATACAGTGGCTGATACTTTCCTGGCAGTCCTGTGGTCCTGGCAAGCAAGAGTCAGGAAGGTGCTGCCTGCCAGTGTGTCTCGGGCCAGTGACACAGGAAGGGGGTGCATGGGGCTTGTATCAACTACCTGAAATTATTGAGAATCCTGCATATGTCGATGGCAACAGTGGTGCAGCCTTCACAAAACCTGTTCTTACACTGTCTTGTAGTCCTTGTGGATTTAAGCACACAAGAGCTCCATTGGAAGACTTGGATGCAGTTTAGGGTTTAAGGTGCTTGTTACAGAGTCCCATGTTGGAAATAGCAGTCAGGCTGCAACACGCAGTAAAGAAATGGGATTAACGTTTGAGCTTTGGTTAGAGCACTCTGCCAGAGGGGCTCTGAGGATTCCAGGGTTGAGTGCATTTGCAACGGATTGACAACTTCTACTGAGTCTGTCTGTAATTGTTACATTTTTTCCATTTGAAAAGGTCTGGACATTTTTTCTGTGGGAGGTGTAAATCTCAGCATACTCCAAGTGCAAGTGTAACAGGCTTTCACAGCAGCGGCTCAAGAGGCTAGTCAGAAAAGAAGTGACCCTGCTGGTTTGCTGGTCAGAAGTTTTGTTCTTTGCTTCTCTGGTAAAGTCTAAACCTTTTCTGCAACTTCAAAATTGGCCATTGTCCATAAAAGAACTTTTTAATGTGCTTAATTGCAGTCTTCTTCCCCCTAAAATTTCTTGTAAGATTATGGGGTTTATCTATAAAAAGAATGTAATTTCCTATACTGTCAGTGCTCAGTCCACTATTATTGAGAAGTGGAATGAACAGAGCAATATAGAGCAAAGGATTATTCCTCTCTAAATTCTGGAAGTATGATTAGATTTTGGCCTTAGGTCACAGCAGTTAGGGTCTTTGGGATATTCTGTTGCCCTGAAATTATCCTGGGAAACACTGACCTGGTGATAGTTCATTCCTTCCCAGACACTATTTGCTCCAAGGAGCACTGTGTTCATTTGTTGCTGGCTCAGAGAAATGGGACAGATATAGGGGGGTGGGGGTGATTTTGATTTTGTAAATATGTGGTAAGACAGATAGAGATAGTGTTAAAGGCAATCCTGCCTTCGATATATTGCAGCTGTGTTAATTAGTCAAGAGTGGGAACAGCCTTGCTCCCAGCTATGGGTGTGATAAAAGAGTGAGTCAGTTGGAAGCTGCTGGCTATGCTGTGAGGAGGGAGGGACAGGAGGTTGTGCAAGGGACATATAAGGTGAGCTACTGTATGTGGGACAGACAGGGTTAGTTGGCCGTGCTAGGGACAGGAATCAGAGAGCCAGAACTACAGAAGGAAGAGAGAAGAAGGAGAGAAAGGGCCAGAGCTGTGGGGAGCTGTCCATAGGATTGCTACATAGACAAGGTATGGAGCACTTCTAGATAACGTGGTGCTGATGCTTGGAGTCCCCTGAAGTTTTTATTGAAGCACTCTGAGTGCAGTGGCTGTCTTGACTATGATGTAAATGTGCTGTCAGTCCTGGAGAAAGTCGTGTGGCAAAGGGGTTGCAGGGAGAGAGCCATGATTAGGGTTAATTGGTGTCAGGTCACAACCACTAAAAGCTGCACTCTGGGCAAGTTTCTTGAGAATAGAGTGATGGGAAGAAATCAAGGTTTTATGGCATTTTCAGAACAATTTTTGATTGTGGTTCACTCTCCTTTGATGCTCACATAATGAAAACCTTGTAGAACACCATGGCTGGCCTGAAAAAATTGCTTTTGTTCCTGGACTGTGTAAGCTTATTTTTTCCTCATCATTTTTCTAGCAAGTGTTACAGTAACAAAGTATGATTATAGAAACTCGTGGAAGAGAACAGGGAGAAAAAAAATCCATCCTGAGCTGCCAATTATTCAGAAATGTACTGGTTTGACTTAGTACCTAGAAAACAGAACCTCACAGAGCCTTTTGCACTGAGAGCCTATTACCATGTTATTTCTAACCTGGTACTTAAGTTAACAGAGCTTTTAATAGCTGTAATCATACCTGCTTTAGAGATGCCAACTGCCAAGTTCAGAACATGATGTCACTGAAGATTTTGTTGCACATTCCATTTGGAAGAGCTGACTGAGCTCCTGTAAGATTGGTGCACTTCTGGGCATGCCCCAAACCAGGCATTAAACGTTTAAGCATCTTCACTGTAGGTTTGCAGTACCTATGTTTTTTCTGTGTCTGCCTAAGAATGAATGACTGATATTTTTGGAACTTAACTCTCTGCATCTCTCACCAAAACTCAAAGGGAATTAGCAACAAAAACGTTCTTTATCCATCTGCTCAACCCATGAGAGAGCCTTTCACAAATGAAGATTGAATTTTGTCATTTTTGGGGTAGTGAAAATGGAAGCAAAAGCACAAGTACTTGCCTGAGTTCAAAACAGCAAGCCAGTGATGGTTCCCCTTTTCTGGGATCACTGCTGTTAACACAACAAAATGCTCAGATATCTGCAGAAATATTAATTGATGACTCCTGGGGTGCTGATGGTCGCATGCCATGTGGAACTCTGATTGGATGTACAGGAGATTTAAAGTTTTGTCATCTTATCCAGTATTTTAATGGCAGCAGAATTATGCATAGATGAGGAGAAAAATATCTACTGAGCTGGAAAATATACTGATCTGATACTTTTTCTGCATGAAGCCAAATTCAGCTGTTGACTTGCTTTGGTTATCAGTTCACCTGGCTTTATGAAGAGATGTAACTTAGTTCCCTCCATGTAATATACTTGATAGAACTTGAAAAAACTAAATGGATATTCTATTTTATGGGTCTATGCTGAGTTGAACTGGAAAAGATTTTAGTTAAGTGTTGAATAAACTCATAAATCCCCCAACAGTGAATTCTGTAAATGCTCTCGTTTTGTCATGCTTATCCCAGCAGAGAGGGGTATTGAAAACAGGGCACTGGCATAACATTTCCTTAGGAATTGCTTGTAGAAGTCACTTTGTTCTCAATGTGGAAAAATAGCAGAGAGGCAGAGAAGAGCTTTCATTATCCATCTCTGCCAGAGACCTGCACTTTTGTAGATTCACTGCACTGAGAGTAAAAATCTCTTGGGTTTGGCATTGATGGTGAACTCTGAAGTTGTGAAGACAAGACATCATGCTCCTTAATGTCTTTAGGCTTCAGAAACTGCCAGAATATCTTATATAGGGGATTTAAATAGCACTGACAACTGGAAATCAGACCTTAACAGTGTACCAGATGCCTCATACATGCACAGTATTACACAGGTACATGTTCAGTTTAGGTTGTGATAGGTCACATCTAGCAAGATTATGCAGCCTTTTAATGACATGGGGATGACTAAGACCTTGGGATCACGTAGGTTAAATGTGTGGCTTTTAACTTGTTTGAATAGGCCACTTCACTAAAGCCCTTTTGCAAGGGGTCTTAGAATTAATCTGTCATTAGATACTGTTACCTTTGGTCATCCATATTTTACAGAACTCAGACTACCTTCTGCTTTCCTTCCACTCCCTCTGGGCAGGCCCAGAGGGGCTTCAACCTCTTGGCTCCTTCCTTAGGGCTGCACTGAGTCTACCAGCCTTGTCCTTCCCATCTCTGCTCTGTGGCAGTTACCTGGGCTTGTAAGGATACCTTGGATCTTCTTCTCTTCCCAGAACTGTATTCTACTTAGGTTACTGCGAGTTGAAGGACAGCTCTTTCTGCCTCATATGGTTTTTGGCATCACTCAACGGCCAAACAGATAAAACTATCTCAAATATGAAGATTACTTTTAAAATCTGTGAGAATCTGTGGCTGTCTGGAACAGTGGCTTTCTCACAGTAATTGATGGTGGAAATTTAGCCTGAGAGACACCCATCATAGGGAATTTACAATTAAAGAATTACATGAAATACAGAGGTGGCTTTCTGGGAAAGGTAAGTGCAGATAATCAATAAGGCCTTTCCTGGCTGATGGTTGGATTCAGTATCTTTTCTGTGGCTTCTAACATGCAGTTACAAATTATAGTTTAAATTTAGGCTGTAACAAAATGTTCTTGTTCAAATATACAACTATTTCCAGGACCTGCAGAAAGGAAAGAGGGAAGGGAATGAGAGAAGAGATGGGAAGTCATGAAAGTGGTGAAGGAGGGGGGAACCTGGAACACCTTCAATTTTCTGTGGGGTTGACTGTCACATAAGCAAAAAAAAAAAAGTGTCCCTCTTGGTAGGCTGGTAAGGACCCAGGGGAACAGAAGTGCCAGGGAAGAGCTCTGCCTTCCCAAAGCAGAGCTGAGAAAGACAGGAAGAAGGTAACTTGCCATGACAATCCCACACTATTTTATGCCAGTCTCACTTTTAAAATGTATTTCCAGTGCCAGCTTTGAACAGCTGCTTTATTTTGAGAAGTAAAATGTTTCCTGGGTAGAAAAAACATAATGCACGCATTTACATAACGTCTGAAAAATGCAGCTGAGTAACAAATCAGAATTGTCTTTTTTTGTTTGCTTGTTTTGATGTATGTGATGTGCTTTCCACTCTAGTAATCTCTACGAGTTCCTGTGAAATACATGAGGCTGTCTGGTGGTACCACAAGAGACTTATATTCTTTAGTTTACAACCCACTGGAAGTCTGAAAAAATAAATTATTTAAAGGGTGACAGATATTTAGGCTGGCTGGCTCAATAAAAAGTACAGAGAAAAATGAGAGGGGAGACTTCAGTGGGGACTATAGAAAATGTGATGTTGTTTTGAATGAAAAGTGTTATAAAAATGTTAGGCGGTATTGGTTTTTCTAGATGGCTGTATAAAACCAGCTGAAGCAAATGCTCAGAAAATGAAATGCTAATATGCTGGTACAAGAAGTAAGATTAAATTACTTTTTGTGATTAAACTTACAGGAAATGAAACAGTGTATACTAACGAAGTCCTTGGAAATCAAAAACTGAAAATTTTTCATAATGTTAAGACAAAACATGATACCCTTGGGCTATTTAATTTCTTGTATCTACTGAGGTTTGAGAAAAGACAACTTTTTTGTTGCTGTTGATATTTTTTTGGGTCTGTCTTAATTTATGTTTCTGAAAAAAAACTAGTTGCTTTTTGGAGTGGGAGGGTGTGTATTGGGGTGTGTTGTTTTTCTCTTTCCACGACTGAGATAAGACAAATAATGGAAATAGAACCAGAATGCTGAGAGGAATTTGTTGCTGGCTCAAATTGGTCTCAGCCAGAATCTCACTGCTGAATTCTGGTGAATTTAGTAGACCAGAACAAATGACTTTGTTGGCTTGCATAGATCTGAACAGACAATTCCTAGATTTTTTTTGACCTGGCTATATGGTAAGCTAGTACAGATTGATTAATCAATTAATTGTTAACACTTACTGAAGAGTGACGTCACGATTTAAGAGATGGCTTGAAGCAATGATTTTTACACTGTAGCAACTTGCTTGTAGTAATGGCATAAATGTAAAATTATTTTATGACCTTTAGCAGAGTTATTCAGTGCTGGCTGGTTCATAAGACTACAACTTAAAGTCCAAGACATTGAAAATTGAATAATTAAACAGAAAAACTATGAGAAAATGCATCTAAAATTTCTTGAGTCACATCTTACCACTGAAGTGCTACACCTAAATTGGAACTCTGTCCTTCAAGTGGGGACTCCAGTCACTACTTTATTGAAAGCTAGACAAATCCCCATTTGAAAGAAGATATCACACTTAGATGACCTTGAAGTGCTTAAAATTTGTCTGCAGCAGAAGGAAAACCTTCATTCAGTTTCTTGTTTGTGTGGATGGATTTGTGTTCTTCAACTGTAAGCCCTGAAGCACCTCTCTTCTCTGCAGTGGTGAAATGGGTCTTGCTATTTGATTTATTGGAGACTTTGTTTGCAGTGGAAAATTCTTCCTGCAGGTATGTTGGAGCTGACAGCTTTTAGAGTTAATGCATTTTGCCACTGTTTTGTGTAAATATTGTCTTTTGGACACAAGAAACACTTTAGATTTTGAAGCTTTCAAAGGAAAGGCACAGTAAGTGCCTCTTGTCTGTGCTTCTTGCTTTCCTAATGTGTTTCTGGTCTGCTTTCTGCTTACTTTTTCAGTGATTTGGATTGTGGCCCCCTTATCAATGAAGTAGTTTCTTTGAAGGAGCAGGAACCCTGAAGATTTCCTCCTGGATGTCTTGTTTAAAGTGGCATTTCTGTCTCCGGTATGGGCCACACAGAAAATCAGCAGAAGCTGTGCGCCAGCCTAGTGTAGTTAGTGCTGCTGTGACCCTCCTGTGACAAGGTGGGACCTGTCCTGCTGACAGATGCTGTGTGTATTGCACTGCTTTTGCTTTTTTCCTATTCTACTGAGCAGAACTCTTTATAAGGTATTTTTGGTGGTTTTTTTTTTCTATTTTATAAAATTTTAGGCATTTACCAAGACACAGCAAGTCATAAGGGAAGTTGTCATGTGAGGAGATAGATCAGCACATATACATGGATTAAATGCACCTTCTCCTCCCCAATATTTTTCCTTGCATTCCTTTGGTGCACTCAGGGATGCTCTTATCCTGTCTGTCTTACATCTTGCCTCAGAGAAGCAGCCAACCTGCTCTGCCAGTCCCTTTACAGCTATATTTCATTCAGGATGAAGGCCTTAGGCAGGGAAAGAGGAATGTTGTAAAGCATTTAATGATAGAGCCATCTACTCTAATGGTGTGCTCTGGTTGCCTCCAGCTGTGTGACTGCTTATTGTGTGTCAATGTTTATATTTATTTTGAAACACTTAGAAATATGATTAGCTCTGAGCCTTCTATCAAATCTGTCTGGTGTTGGCTCAGTTGTTTCCAAAGTTGTTGCAGGTTTGGGAGAAGGTGGCAAAGAACAAAGGTCAAACAAACAGCATGGACTTGTATGGCTTATGTCTTGTTTCCACAAGGCTGGCAATAAAAAATTGATTTGGGGTATAGATCTACAAAGATTTGTAGGTACATGAGCTGACAATAAATACCTGGTCTTTGATCTGGCATTAAATTTACACTGAAAGGGAGCTTTGGAGGTTGTATAGTCCAACCCAAGATTAGCTTTAAAGTGAGGTCTGGTTGTTCTGGGGCTTGCCTGGCCAAGTTTTGAAAATCTCCAGGAATATCCTCCAGCTTTGCTGAGCAGTCTATTCCAGTGCTTAGCTGCTGTTGCTGTAAATATTTGTTTTCTTATTGCTAGTCAAAGTTTTCCTCACTGCAGCTTGTGCCAATTAGTATTAATCTCTTTTACTCCCAAATCAATGACTGCATTAGAAGCACACAGAGACAGCAGAGGAGCAGGAGAGCAAACTCTAACTTAGGCTTCTTTATTATGCTATTACAAATGAAAAGACATTTCATTTGGCTGTGAGCTAATGTAATGAAAAAATAGGCTTATTTCTCGTAAGAAGAGAAACAATCCAAGTGTTTTGCTTAGAAAATGCATAAGCAGATAAGTTTGATTAAGGAAAAAGAAATCTGTGCAGCAGAAGTAGGAAATGGAGCTGTAAAACTGGGATGAAGTCCATGAGGTATCACCCTGTCCTCGTATTTCCACACTCTTGCTCCCTTGCTCTCATCTCAGGCCCTTTGGGTTGGTTATGAGATAGAGACTTTATATAATTTACATTTAAAGTCACTTGAAATGATACCTTTGTGTTATCTTTAGGGCTTCCTGAAAGGAAATGGATTCTGGCAAAATTTCAAAATAGTCAAATTAGGAAATTCTTGATCTTAGTCAAAGCATTAGAGAAAAGGGAATTGATCCCTTTTCTCTTGTGTCCTCACTGCTGCTGTGAGGATTTTTCATATAGGTTTGCAACTGCCTAGAGGAAGACCAAGTACTCCATACTTTTTATGGAATAACTTAACCTTGGGCTTCTTGGCTGTCTCAGTGTTATGGATGCCACATGAAGGAATGAGTAATATTGTTGTGATAGCAGAGTAAGAGAAAGGGGGGAGAAATATGGTGGTCACAATTTTCACGTGCATTCTGGAAAAGCTTTTACTGTAAGAAGGGAAAAAGCTGTTTTATTCCTTCCACATCAGTGTCTGCTATCTTCAAAAGGGTCTGGTTGCATCTTTGTTTTTCTTTGTGTGAGAAAAGATGTCAAATTCAAAACTGTCAGTAAGTTCTTTCTGCTGCCTCATATTGACCGAGCAGGTATAAGCCAAGCCTCAGTGTGCATTATCAATGAAAAGAGAGAGATGACTTCCTGCTTGGTGTGTATCCAAAGCAAACTGCAAATAATGGTGAGCTTTTGATTTTATTTCCCCCTTGAATTTTGCCTAATAACTTGTCACAGATTTGTGCAGATTCCTGTAATGAAACTGAACACAAATGATGCAAGTTCTTAGTGATGGCAATGCAGGCTGCTAATTTGGAGGGATGTGAAGGGAAGTAACCACCATATGGCTCTAAATTACAGACACTGTACCCTAACAATAAATTGCAAACAATCAGGACCATCAGGATTTTTTTTTCAAAAAAAATTCCAGTGTATTTCTTGAGTTGTCCTTTTAAACCTGACTGTATCAAGCAAATTCCTAGGATGTCTGCCAAGGAGTTACTGACTGGTTTTCCCTTCCGTAGGTACCCCCCAACTCCATGTTGTGCTATGCTCAGTTCTCTTTTTGTTGCCGTGCTGCTGGTAATTCCTGCTGGGTTGTAATAGGTAATACAAAATTAAATTCCAGGCAAAGAAATCAGTTTATTTTGGGCTGTATGTAAAGGCAGCTGCTTTGGTGTTTGATTTCAGGAAGACACAGTAGGGAATTCATTTTGGAATTCACTGGTTGGCATAGAGCAGGCTTAAAAGAATGAGGACAGAAATGTCTTGGGGAATCTGCAGGAGTTAATGGTATTGGTCTGAAAGGATGTCACACAACCCCAGTATTTCATAGAGCAATGAGCAGCCTGCCCAGTTATCTGTTTGCCTGCATCTGCTGTGAAAAGTGCAGGTTTTCCCTTGAGCTACTCTCCCTTGCCACAGGCTTGGTGTAGAATCTGTTTCAGTTCTGTACAAAGATAACATTGACTGAAGTCCTGCACTCTGACTGGACGTGTTTCTTTAGTTCTTAATCAGCAAAACCTTAAATGCAGGGGGTTTTGTTTTTGCTGGCATTTCAGGTCTGGTGCATGAATTTAAAGAAAGGTGATCTGGAAAATGGTTATTTAAGTGAAGCAGTCTTTTTGGGGAGTGTGTTCTGTTAGGCTTACTAGAAGTGTCATCCCTGCTAGTGTGAGACCAGTGTGGAGTCAACAGCCTCTTGCTAATTTAGATGCTTTCTGTATCCTAGTCTTGCTTTCTAATACAGAAAGGAGAGACTCTTGAATCCCTGTTTTGCATATGGCTCAGAATAAGACTGCAATAAAATATTTAGTAGCCACATAATAAAGGGAATGTATTTTCTGAGCCTTTAGAATGTTGTGATGGAGCATTACAAGGTAACTGGCTTGTCAGCACTGCAGAAGAGGAGGAGAGTGGCTCTACACTTTAACACTGCTCCTTGGAGTTTACATCAGAGCATTCCTGAGCTCTTTCTGTAATTCAACAAATTACTTACACAGCTCAGTTACCTCCAGCGGTATTCAGAGTAAACTTGTCTCTAAAGGAGAGCAAAAGAAAGCAGGCAGACATCCATAGGTGGGGACTGCTGGTTTACGAAGGGATAAATGCTGCCAGCATGCTGTGCTCTCTGAGGTGGGCTTCAGGAGACTGAGCTTCCCTACATGGAAATACCTGGCATCTGGCCTTTTTGCTCCCAATCTGCCCTTTGGGGAGGCACTGGCTATAATGATATCACAGTGTTGGCCTGCATGGGCTCTGTTTAATCTTGCAGGGATTGATGGACCTGGGGGAAATCAATTGTTGTAGAGATAAAAGGGGTATTTGAAGGTATTAGGAGCAAGTAAAGGTTTGAATGAAAGCAGTCAAAATGAAGGAATTATTTGAACCAGAGATTGTTTTGTGCTGCAGAAGTTTAGAGCAGTTCTCAGCTACTATGTGCCTTAGAGAAAGCCTCTTATAGAAAGTCCCTTAGACCAGGAGCGATGAAAAAATATAACTATACACATTTTGGGGATAGCTGGCTGAGGTCTCTTGGAGATTCATGGTCTAATGAGGAAAAAGTCACAGGGTTGCTTCAGAGATTTCTTGTTTGAAGACATTCCCAAGCATAAAACTCTACAAAATAGGATGGAACTCAGGCTCATGACATATCAACCTAATGGAAAACCTGGAAAATTTTGTATGTTTATTACTCTTTAAAGGCACTGGCAGTGAAGCATGGAATTAGACGCCAAACTTCAGTCTCATGGACTGTTATGGCAAAGTTGTTACACCTTCAAGAAACAATTATAAGATGGAAGAAATGAGGCATCAATTTTATTGCTTAAACATCTTTCCAGGATTTTTCAAATCATTGCCCCCAAAACACCTGTCACAGGAATATTCAAAATCTTCATGACTGTGTGAATCACTCATCCTCTGGGTGTCACTTAAGCTGCAGACATTTTGCATAGTAAGCAAAGAGGTTTCTTCTTGCCCTGTGGCTCCAGCTATTTGCTGTGATGCATAAAGGAGCAAAACTTCTTTGGTGTGAAGTAGTGTTGCCATTTTATACAGGCTTAATTAAAAACCCCCAAACTCTGAACAAACAAAAACCCATCTCAAAACTCAGTACACATCACAGATTTTCATGCACAGAAGCAATCAGAATATGGATACAGATCCCTTCTCAGGTTTATAATGTGCATCACTCTCTTTTGTGCAGGTTTAAACTACCTTGTTATTGTGGCCTTGGTTACCTGTTGCCATGCCATCCATAACAGCTGTCAGCTCTGGAATTATTTGGTCTGGCCAATGTGGTGTTTATTACTTTGTCATGATGTACAAATCCTTTCATCTGCTCCTTTGCCTCTGGCAGCCTGCTCAGGGATCAGAGCTGCTGGTGCCTGTGGGTTCGGTGACTCTGGGCACTCTGGTTGGTGTAACACAGCAGTATTTGGGATGTAAGGTGGGAGCTTCAGAAAAGCTCTGTGCTAATAAAGTGAGCTGGGCTGCAACATGTTATCCTGTGTAACTTTCTCAAGTGGGGATTTGATTTTCATTCCGACTCTTGAGTTTTGGGCTGCCAGCTGTGTGGAGAACAAAGGAAAAGCGCAGCAAGTGTTTTCTCCAGCCTCTGGAGAGTGAGATGCAGGACGGTGGATGTGGGTGGAAGGGCTCTGTGGAGAGAGCCAAGGGGTTGGAAGTGCAGCCCTTGAGTTCCAGGCTGCTGTAGAACAAACAGCTTTCCTCCCTGCCTGTGTTGTGCCATACTGGGATAGCTCTTGGAGCTGGCTCTTGCGCTGGGTATGGTGCTGGCACACTGGGCTATGCTCTAGGGCTGCATTTCTGTGTGTGGGCTGAGACCTGAGCTTTTGAGGTAAACATACCGAGATCTGTTCCATGAGGGCAAACTGAAGAGAGATTTATAGATTTAAAAGTCAGAGAAACACCGACTTTTTTTTCCCCCTGCTTAAAAGAGTTAAATGGCAGGCAAAACAGAGTAGAGGAGGCATTGTAATGCTGTCTTCCCTAGGTCCTACCCCAGTGCTGGTTCTGTACTTGTTCTGAGAACTTTTTGTTGATGAACTCCACTGAGGCCCTTCAGATACCTGAATCTGAGTGTGCCTTTCTGTTTCCCAGGCTCCACTTGTGCTGCTAGCTGAGTTTCAGTCTCTTTCCTTGCCTGTATTTTTTCTGGTCTTGAAAACTTCTTTCTCTGGTGCTTGCAGAGATGATGCCAAAACACGTCTGCCTAATCCTTTCCTTCTGAAGTGGAGTTCCTTCCACAGCTTTAGCCAGGACTTTGGCAAAGCATGACTTATTTTGCTGCCTAGTGGTGGTGTTTAAAAGAAAGCTTGTTCTGTGACTTAAACCAAACAAATTGAATGCAATTAAGTGACTGATGGATCCACATATAGCAACCCATGTGTCCCAAGAACAAATAAACTGTGTAACACACAGAAGAAAGTTAGAAGTATAAAGAAGCTTATTTTCCCTGCTGTTATCACACTGCAGGAGGCTGGTGCTTTTTCTCTTGATTTTGCATGTCTAAAGTAATTGCATCACGCTTACCAATTACTTCAGGCTCCTAGCTGTCATAGGGGTTGGAGGGAGAATTAAGCTTATTCTCCTTAGCTGTTCTGCTCTTTCAGAAAAATATCTCTGGTTTTTCAGAGAGGATAAACACAGGATCCTCAGGACCTCAAGGTTTTCTGAATTGAGATGGGGGGGATTTAATTTGTTGTAGACCAGTGAGTAGTTTGCTGCCATGCCATGGGGTCAGAGTGTGCTCTTGGTTTTGAGGAACAATTTGGGGAGCAGGTAAGAAATCTTCTATTCTATTCTTACATTTGTATGTGCTTAGTTGCAGAGAGATGTAAAATATTCACCATTTCCTTATATGTTGGGACTCTCTCATTTAGTGTCTTAGGGAAACATGAGCAACTTTGAAATAAAAGCCTTTGTCTTTGCCGGAAGGACTTTATAATAATGAGGAAAAATCATCATGTCTCTTTGGTTGACTTGTTGAAGTATAGAAAGTTTTACTTCTAATATTGAAAAGATTACACTTTTGGCTATTTAATTTACTTTTACTGATAAGAAATGTGTACATGCTTCTGGCTGTGAGGGGACTGCCAGTTTGCAAAGGTAATTTATGTGTAAGAAGATTACTTCTTGATAGGAGTAATAGCTCAGGACCAGAGATCTCACTGTGTGGTCAGAAAACTTTACAGTTAACTAGGAAAAGTGCAAACTAGCACATGAAAAGGAAAAAATAGTCCAAGTGAGGAGATGATAGATCTGAGGCAGAAATGTGGAAAATAAAGTAATGCAAAGAGAAACTTAAGGATGGGTGAGTAGATGGCAACTGCAGTGTTGTGTAACTGCAACAGGAGCCATTCCGGCTAGTCTGGGAACCCTGTTACCAAGCAGGGAGCAAGCCCTTATTCTACTTGCAATATGTCTTTGCAATTTAGAAGACTGGATTTTAAATATCAACTAGACAAAGATTTTTGGCAAACAAGATGGAGTCTTAACACCAGCTGGAAGGTAATGAAAAAGCTGATGTGTTACAAACATTAAGCAGAAGATAGATGAAGAATTTATTTATTTGGCTACAACCAAAATAATGGGATGAAATCAAGCCAGGTACAACATTTAGGATGAAATTTTCTCATGGTTAGAACTACTGGCTTTGTAAGTGGATTCCTGGGATGCACTGAACCCTCATTGCTGGGACTGTTTTAGAACCTGTAGGGATGAAAAGGTGATAAAGGTCCAATAAAGAAAACCAGTCTTTAAGAGAAAGGGATGCTGTAGCTCCATAATGAGGACTTTTTCCTGCTTAGGACCATGAAGGAGCTTTCCAGTAGCCTAAATGAGGAATCATTTATTGGTTCAGTCTTATTCCTTCATTGCTCCATGACTTTGTTTTTAGAGATGTCTTGAGTGAAAGGTCACATGCAGTGACCACTCTGAGGGTGCCAGAGCACCTGAGAAAGAGCCCCAGGAGGTGCCAGCAGCCCAAGGCCATCCTACAGGGACTGCTGGGCATCTCAGTGGGGGATGAATCTTTATGCAGCTCTAACAAGGACCACAGTTAAAATTTTTATCCTTGGATATGTGTTACCAGATCTTATTTCAAAATTGGTATTGTGCTCATGTTACTGGTACATGAAAGCCCTGGTGCTGGAAGCCTGTTTTTAACACACAGTGAATGTGTCTGTTGGGAAGATTCCCACTTGCAAGCTCTGCTGGTAGTGATGAGTGCTTGTTCTACCAATTAAATTGATCAAGTGCTTAGTTATGTGTCATTTTGAAAGCTGACTTGAACCTCACAATGTTGCTCTGGAGTGAAGTGACAGCCCTTCCAAACAAATATTTTACTACCAGCATACTGAGGGATTGTTTAGTGATATGGCATTGATGACTCTTTAATGGTAATCTTAGGACAGTGACCTCATGAGAGTATTCAGGATATCTTCCTCTATGGGCTGTCTTTATGGGAAGCTCATTGATGGTGCCTTATGAATGCACCAAAATTGAACCGTTTTTAGTTCACCTCTTCTAGAACTTTTCTTCCATTTGTGTTTCCAATATTTTCCTCTCAAAAACTATTGCACAGAAGTGATACTTTCCTTTGTTGTAACTGTAAGCACAAAGCCTGTACCTGATGCAGGAATGTAAACAGCCCCATTGTTTCAGTTCTGGAAGTTAGAATCTTTCCCCAGTGCTGCAGTGATGTGATTTGAGTAGTCATTAGAATGTTATATAGCTCTTTTCCTTTCTAGCCCCTCTTGGGAGGATCCAGCAATCTGTGAATGTACCTCCCTTTGCAACTTACAGGAGTTTGTTGAATTTGTTATACTTGTTCTGTTTTGAAAAAAACTGTTTATAAAATTTTACTTAGCCTGGGCTGTTCTATCCTTGAGAGGGAACACTTGGACTTGAATTATTTGCTGGATGAATCTCAAGGTGTGTTTTTAATTCAAGTCCCATGTTTAATTTAATGGGTGCATTAGCTTGCAAACTTAAAAATAAAATAAAAGGAAATTTTGGTTTCTTTTTCAAAGAGCTATTCTAGGCATATAGAATATGGTACTCTTGCCCCCAAAGCCATCCCTCTCCCTTGTTTCTTTTGTTTTTTCTCTTGTATCACCTTTGATACAATTAAATAGTAGAATCACAGAATGGCCTAGAAGGGGCCTTAAAGATCATCTTGTTCCACCCCCATGGGCAGGGACACCTCCCATTATCCCAGGCTGCTCAGAGCCCCATCCAACCTGGCTTTGAACACTACCAGAGATGGGGCATCCACAGCTTCTCTGGTCAACCTGTGCCAGGGTCTTACCACCCTCACAGGGAGCAATTTCTTCCTGATATCTAATCTAAACCTATTCTCTGTCAGTTTGAAGCCATTGCCCCTTGTCCTATCACTGCAGGACCCCGTAACAAGTCCCTCTCCAGCTTTCTTTTAGGTTCCCGTCAGGTACTGGGAAGGTCACAATTAGGCAACCCCAAAACCTTCTTGTCTCCCAGCTGAAAAATCCCAATTCTCTTTCCCTTTCCTCATAGGAAAGCTGTTCCATCCCTCTAATCATCTTGCTGACAGGCTCCAAAGCTCTTCCTGTGCTGGGGACCCCAGAGCTGGATGCAGCACTGCAGGTGGGTCTCACTAGAGCAAGTTAGGAGGATTTTGTTGCATCAGAGGAAACATCTCTTTAGTTTGTAATAGTTAAGCTTGGTTTGTGATTTGTATGAGCCACAGAAGGAAGGAGTAGATCTGACTGGAGCATAATTGTGACTTGGGCATCTCATTCTGCTGAAAGCAGTGCAGAGGGTGAAGCCCTGTAGTGTGGAGCCTGCACCAGGCAGTGATGTCTGCTTATCAGGCTCAGGTAGGATGGCTCCCTTGGCTTTGACTTTCATTCAGTTTCAATGTGCATTTCACAGAGCAACCGACTTCTTTGCCACCTCTGGCTGTACATACTGAGAGAGGAAGAGCAGAGGAGGAAGGCAGGTGGTCACAGACTGCTGGCTTTCACTGGCTTGGGGCTGCTGTAGCAGCACTTGCTGTTACAAATCACAATCTGTATGATTTGGCACATGGACCTAATCTCAAGTGGGCTGCAATCTTTTAGTAATTGCCTAAAATGAATTAAAAGGAACAAACTCAAGATAACTAAAATGTTCCTCTGGAAGCCACAGAAAACCCTTCCTTAGTATTGCTGTAATATTCTGGTAATTGGATTGACCAGGGCTGTTTGTGTGAGGAGTTTGCCCAGCCCACCAAGGATGCACTGAGAGCCTTATTTGCAAATGAGGTGCCTTCTGCATATATTTCCTTCCAAGCTGGAGGCTGGCCAGGAACTCTGCCACGCATCTTTGCCGTGAGAGAAAATCTCTTGCTGAGGGTGAGTCCCAGCACTTTTTCTGTCCCCTTCAGGCAGGTGATTGACAATTTTCTGAAGTGGGATGAATTGCTTTTCCCTCAGTCAGTGCCAGTGTTAGAGTGAGATTGGCAACAGACCCAGCCTTAAAGGTTATGGACAGCTGCTAAAGCCAAGCCTGGGATGGGAAAGGGAAGTGGGGCACCTGCTGTGTTCAGTTCAGACTTTAGGGGAATCTCCTGCATACACGAAGCCTGCATATGGAATGCAAAATATATCTGTGATACCCATTCATCTCTGCAGGTTTAGCCCTCCTCTGATGATATGCCAAATACAACATGGGAAGGAGAGGGGCTTCCTGATTTCCCAGAGGATTCAGTCTGCTTCACAGGATTTTATTAGTTACAGTGAGTTTGAAAATGGCTGCATCCTCCCAAAAAGCCAAAGGGTCCTGGTATTGTGCATAAGGCTGTGTACAAAACCCAAAAGCCACAGGGCTGCTTCTGACTTGGAATGTTGTCATGGGGCATTAACAATTCTGCCTGAGAGTGCTCGTAGTGGAAGCAAGAGATGGTGCTTGCTGAGAATAGGGTGAGAATTTAAAGTAGGGAAAATGTAAGCACCAATTTTTTGATTGAGAATGGTGAGCTCTGGAAGAAGTGGGAAGTTTTAGGAGTGTGAGTGGTTGAAATATTTATATAAATAATGCATCATTTATGTGAAAAGAAACAAATCGGATGTTTTCTTTCAGTAGCTAAAATCCCTCAACCTCTCAGGTGGTGTTCTTTGCTGCCTGCAGAATTAGGATGACAGTGTAAGTGGCAGAGGATGTTTGTGGGGGAAATCCAAGGTATTTCAGAGCAGCCTGGTTTTACAGTAAGACACGAACAGATCTGCTTTCCCTGCAAGTGAGAGGTGGGTCCCTTTTCAGAGCTTTCAAACAAGAGGCAGGGGAGGAAAGCAAGCCTCCATACACTGTCTGTGACTAAAGAAAGGAAGCTAATGAGCATTCATGGAGGGAGCCATGGGGTTAGATTTACCCTGCTTTCAAAACAGCTGTTTAGCTTTTGTTCTCTTTCACATAAACTCATGGGTTGCTGTGATTAATCCCAGGCTTTTTGCTCTGTTCTGTGCCCTAATAAACGTGTAAATTAGCTCATTCCCTAAATGTTCCTTCATTAGCAATGAGCTCAGTTAAATAAAAAAGTACCAAATACATGTTCACTTGAAGCCTCTGCTCACTCTAGGACTGCTCAACTTCCAGGGTGGGAATTGCTCACCATCTGCCATGATGAGATTGATACACAGCAGGATCTGCTCCAGAGCTGCATTTTATGAATTTCTTTTCTGAATCATTGAAGGCTTGGATGTGCCACATCTCTTAGAGGAGCAAGAGTTAAGCTTTCCAGGTGGCAGAAGCAGGGTTGGTGAGGGCGCACCCTGAGTGCCCTGCTGAAAGCTGGGGAACTGTGAAGCCCAAATGCTGTGCCTCCCAGAGCTGAAATTACAAAACAAAAACCGGTCTCTTGTTTTGTACCTTTCCAAACCCTTACTCAGTGCCCAGTTAGTCATTCCTCTGTACTTCATGTACTGATTTACACTTGTGCAGTGTGGCTTTAAAATATCTCACCTATTTATGGTTTGTTGTCATACACTTAGAAATAATTACACATGGTACACAGAATTGGAGAACTGGGACAAAATGTGTGCCGTTCCTCCCACTATGCTGTTGCTGCCAGGTAACCTGAAGTAAAAGTGTTTGTTGAAGGTGAATGCAGGAACAAGACCTTTTAACTCTGCAATTGTGACTTTGATGCTTGTAGTCTTCCTCTGAATTTAATTGCCATAATTCTGTCTTGTCTTTGATTTTTTTTGTCCTGCATTTATAGTGAAACATGATGGAAAAAGAAATCAGTTGAACAGATTCTATGCTAACTCTTTCTGTTGTAAAAACAAGCAAAATATTTTTTGGAATCTGTCGGTCTTAGAAGTAGTTTAATATAACCTGGCTCCATCTACGTTATGTTAAAATAGTCTTGTTCTGTTTCTATTCTATGTAATCTTAAATAATTTTCAATGACTTTGTATCCACTTCTCTACACCAATTTACCTCACTAGTAAAATGAAATCCTCTTACAGTACTGAATTGAAATAATACTTCAGTACTTCTGAAAAAAGATTGAGGTGTTTATTTTGAGATGGGGTTTTTGTTTGTTTGGCTGCTGTTGTTGACGTTTTCATTCAGAACAGAAAAAAAAACTATTAGAATTTCTCATATGGCAGAAGATCCATCTTTTTAAACAAGTGAAGAACTTATTTAGCATTTCAATTAAGACTCCTGGAATATTGTAGTTATCAATTGTAAAGCTTAGTGTTGGAGGTGTATCTTTTTAAAATGAATAATATGGATCTTCTCAATTGCATTTCAATTGAAATTAACCTGGAAACATGTACGTGAAGGGCATGGTGACATATCCTTCCCAGGGCTGCCATTTGCTCATAGCCAAATACAGGTTAGCAGGTGCTTTGGCAAGGAACAGCAGTGAAAGCCACTATTAAGTGAATACTGCTGAGGGATGGCAGAGTTCCCTCATGGCAGAACAGGGCCTGCTCTTCCATTTCTCTCTTCTTCTCTGTATGCACAAGTCTGTATTTCTTGCTGTTTCAAATCTTGATTATTTTATTTATAGAGCTTATTCTTCTCTCATTATTCTATTTGGAGTATGTTATAAATCATCAAGAGCCAATCCAAAGATATATTTAGCAATTTCAAAGATCAATTTCGAAATGCCACAATAAATCAGGACATCGATCGAATGCTGGGTGGACAACTGGGACAGCAACGAGGGTGCCTTCTGATATTGCCCACAAATTCTGGGTCTCAGTGCAGGATTTTTATACAGTTTTTCTGCCCGGAGGCACTGTCCATTGAAAAGTCCGAATATTCATGTATTCTTTTCTCTCCGAGTGAGGTTTTGAAAGGATTTCCTGTTGAATTGAAAAGACGTCCCAAAAGATTTACTGGATCTTCTTTTGGGGCACTTGATGAAATCATCCACTAGATTTTCCATCATGATTGGTATCAGATTCTTGAGCAGCTGTGAAAATGCGGCCTGCCCTTGATTAATGGGCTATCTCCAGGTTATCTTCACTGTTTCTGTTGCAAATTTCGTGGTGGCATCGCTAGACCAAAAAAGACTTTGGAATTCTTGGAGACGCCTGCCTCCAAGAATCCAGGTTTTGAGTTACAATGTATAATTTTTCCAGGTACAATTTTAATATGTGAATTTATACATTGCATCTATTACAGAGTAGAATATCTTATTCCAAGTAGAACATTTTATTTGGAAAAGCCATTGCCAAACAGAAGGGCTGTAGATTCTGACCTATGACTTCTCCATTATTTTGCATCGTGCAATCATTTATAGTTTCAAAAAGAGGCAGTAGAATGATGCCTAGTACAGCTGTAGTGGGCTATATAATTTTGGCATAAATAGGTGATGTGCAAAGAATATAAAAATCCAGCTTGTGTTTACCACCTAAATGCTTTCATGTATGTGGTGCATTTTCTTTATAGCATGTTTAACCTTTGCCTTCAGTGCCATGCAAGTATTGAATTTTAAAAAGCCGTTTATAACCAGAGCTCCAATATTAAATATTAATTAATTAACAATTAACTATTAATTGTTACTAAATAATTAATTAAAAGTTACTTGTTAGTATTTAACTGGCTGAGGTCAATATGACCATTTTCAGTACTAATTTTTCTAATAATCTGTGAGTCCTTTTGTGATCTGTTAGTCCATGTTCATGCTACCTCTGCCTGCTTTTCATAACCACACCTCAAAATCAGCTGCTTGGAAATGCTGCTGATCCCACCTAGGATTTGGGATGGCAGTTTTTAATTTGCTAATTACATTTTGTCAGCCCCCAGATCTCACTTTGTCCTCTCTGGCATAGCTCTATCACTAACATATTCAGGAATCTGATTTTAATGTCTTTATTTCCTTGGTATGCCCCATGGGTGGCTGGTTTAGTCTCAATTTACATTTTGCATAATTAACTCTGAGCTTTGAGGGCACTGAGCAGTTCACTCATGTGGCAGATGCTAGTTTTTGGAAGATGTGCACTTGGCTGGCCCAGAGCTCACGCTTTGCTTATCTGGGGGTTCAGCAGGCCCAGTCCCAGCACTGCAAGAAGCTGAAGTTAGTGTTTGAGGTGTGAAGGATGGAGATTTGAAGTGTTAGAGTGATTTGAAGTGGAGGAGGAGGCTGCTGCTGGTAGGGAAGAGGAAATTGGATCTTTAGGCTCAATCCAGTACCTCTGACGTGGGTGCATGAAGATTTTCAATGTTGCTTCTGAGCTCTGGGATCAAGTGGCAGGAATACATGAAAAGACAAAAATTAATTTGCAGGCTTCAGAGAGATTTACAAGTGCAAGTATTTGTATGTTTGTAATTGTTTGGGCGAAAATCTATTCCTAAAGACTTAACACTAACTATGCCTACTCTGCTGTGAGCATTCACAAAGCTTTTGTCTGGCTTCCAGTAAGAAAGGTCATGTATAATTCTAATTAGAAGTTATTCTAGATAGCTGTAATTAATTTAGTAACCAATGTCAACTGTGAGCATCTCCAGCTACTGTTCACTGACAGCCTTGTATTTATTAGCTAATGGCAACTGTGAAAATAACAGGCTTTGTTATTTCACTTCTGAGTTGGTAAGGAATAAGCGATTCGTCTTTCCAAAGAACTAAGGAGTTGTCCTGGGTTGAAGTGTATT
>VXBN01001129.1:261201-288187 GCA_013397395.1 Sinosuthora webbiana | reverse complement strand
TCCCAAACCAAGACAGTAGACTACAAGGCATTCCTAAATTCTGTATAAGTACAGAATTAGCAGGACTTGGATGGAACACAGTGGTGAAATTCCTAAAAAGGTAGTGAACAGTACATAAAATTTCACAAGGTTCCATTTTCGGCATCTGAAAAGATTTGAAAATATTAACTGAGGAAATAAGGGATCTTTGAAAGCAGAGCTTTTAACTCTTAATTCAATCAATTTAATATTTTTTCTATATTAAACTGAAAAATTATTCCCTGCAAAATTTACTAATGCTGATTTTGGACCAGAAGTTGCAGATGTCTCAGGATGTGGGAGAAGCCTGTTCAGGGCTATTCCACCTGAAAGGTTGGAATCTTTACTCATATCTCATTGGCCAATATTTGTTACATCAGAACTAGCAGGTCAACGGAGGTGATTTATCCCCTTTGCACTGCTCTTGTGAAATCTTACCTGAAGTAATGCATCCAGTTCTGGGAACACCAACATAAGAAAGGCATGGACCTGTTTGAGCAGGTCCTGATAAAAAAAAAAAAAAAAGATAATCAGAGGACTGGAGCACCTCTCCTATGAAAACAAATTGGGAAAATTTGTATTATTCAGCTTGGAGAAGAGAAGGTTTGAGTGGGAGAACTTACCATTGCATAAAGCCCTATAAGAGAACTGGAGAAGGACTTTTTACGAGGGCGCGTAGTGACAGGGCAAGGATTAATGGTTGTAAACTGCAAGAGGGTAGGTTTAAATCAGACATTAGGAATAAATTCTTTACTGTGAGAACGGTGAGACACCAGAACAAGTTGCTGAGAGAAGTTGTGGATATCCCAACCCTGGCAGTGTTCAAGGTCAGGCTGAACAAGGATCTGAGAAACCTGAGCTAGTGGATGACATCCCCTCCCATGGCAGAGGGATTGGGATTAGATGATCTTTAATGTCCCTTGCAACACTTAACATCCTATGATTCATAAACTTCACACAGGGCCACCGCTCAGGCCTGTCCAGGTCTCTCTGGAAGACATCTCTTCACTTCAACATGTCAACAGCACCACAGTGTCTTCATGCCATCATCAGATTTGCTGAAGGTACACTCAAGTCCACTGTCCACGTTGCTGATGAAGGTGGCAAGCAGATCCAGCCCCAATGCCAACCCCTCAGAAACATGAACTGCTCTCAATCAACCATCACTTGGAAATCGAGTCATTGATCACAGCTATAAACCAAAGAAGCATGTAGAATTCAATATCATGTAAAGTGCTATTTATTTACACTTAGTTGGAACACAAAATTTTCTTTATTGGCAATTTTAAGCAACATCACCCTTTGATATTAAGTAGGGTGTATTTGCATCAGCAACTAAGGTGGTTCTCTGCCCAGCCCATCAGAGAATGTTGGTGGTACTGGTACTGGTTGCTGCAAAAAATGTGAATGTCACTGCTCTAAAATTTGCAGTGTACTTAAAGAGTACAATTGATTCGGTTTCAAATCTGGGAAAAAAATAATCCCGTCTTCTGTAGCACTGCTTCAAGCACATCACAGACCCTTTTCCTTGTTTAAATTCTATTTCTGTGCATGAAAGTCATCTCATATATTTTAACACTCAAAAGTCATTGTAAAGTGATGTAAGACTATAAACTACCTGAAGTAAGATGAAGTCCCTGCCTTCTACTCCTATGACTCTCTGGACAGCCTACTGAGGCACTGGATATTCTCTGCCTTTCTGTCTTTGATTATGACATGGAAATGTAACTGCTTCCATGTTAATGAGATGATAGAAGTGTGCTTTATGGCATTACAATAAGCAAAGAATCCATGAGGAGGTATTAAAAGTGGTTCAGAGTTCCTGCGGGGGCAGGATCAAGTAAAATACCTACTGAGGGTCTAACTGCTCTGTAAAATCCATCTTGCAGTACCTTGAAGAGAGCAATTATTTCAAAATTTGGTGCAGGTCTATGCAATTAGGAGAAGGACTGAAATATGAAGACAGGAGTATATGGCTAAGATATTGATGTGTTTAGCTCTTCCCTCTACATTGTTTAGGCAGCTACCTCATGGTTTTAAAGTCATATGAGGACATTGGCTTCTAGCAAAATTATATTTTTACAATTTTGACTCAATTTTCTTTTACTTTTTTCTTTTAAAAACAATATTTGTAAGACTTTGTCTATAGAAGCTGTTGGAAAAAATTAAAATCATCATAACTGCATTGCATATCCAAAAGATCCAAGGCAAGTTATCTACTATCAAACTACTGAAAATACCAGGTTGATAAATAATTCCTTTCTCCATGAGGCAGAAAGATATAATTGCAATTACTTAATATCATAGTCACAAAGTTGTTTAATAAACCAGCACACATATGTAATTATATGATCAAGAGTATTAATAATGCTGATTGGTATTTCTTATGAATATTCATTTTTCATAGCATTGAGTTGGTGAAGCTTTTTTCAGGACTAAAAGAGTGACTCTGAAATTTATACTATGAAAAATTTAAGAAGCCAAAGAATTAGTTGATTTCCATTGTGTTTTTAACCCTACTTTGTGTCACCTGATATTTCCTCATAATGTAGTAGGCAGTCAGCAAAGAGCACAGTAGGAAAATTGGCATCAATTAAAAGAACAGAGTACAGAAAAAAAACCAGGTATCTTATCTTACCCCTTTATAAAGAATTTTAATTGCCTACAGAAGTTTTAGAAGTTCACTTCTTTCAATATGTTATATATAGTTCCTCTCCTGTGTTTTGGGATGAGGACAATAATCTTATCTTTCTTTTGTGTAATGTTTTTGTGTTCTTTACATGAGAGTGAATGTACACAATAAAATATGGATTCTCTATTTCGCTGTCTGAAAAGCAGTGAGACTATACTCTTCCAAGGAAAAAATAAATACAAAAAAGGTAATCTTTAATAAAAAGAAAACAGCGGAAAGAAAGATGAGTAGCTTGCTTTGTAAGGTGATAGAGATATACCAAATTACATCATATCAGCTGCTGATGTCATTNAATAAAAGACAATATATAAATAAAAAAAAAAAAAAAAAAAAAAAAAAAAAAGCCACAGGAGTAACTGCAAGTTCTGTGTGTTACTCTATAGCCTAATCATACAGTATAGTACTGCTAGAAGCAGTCTATGAACTAGCTACCAAGACTGCAAGAATAAGGACTAGGACTGGCCAGGCTTGCTCTGAGTGAATCCACCAGTACTCCCAAAGTTCTCTCCTTCACAGGGCTGCTCCTAACATATTCACTGTCCAGTCTGTGTTGATACTGGGGATTGATTTCCCTGACCCAGGTGTAGGATCTTGCACCTGGCCTTTAACTTCATGAGGTCCACATTTCCCACTCCTCAAGCTTGTTCAGGCCCAGCTAGATGGTATCCCTTTGCTCAAGAATATTGGCTGAACCACTCAGCTTGGTGTCATCTGCAGACTTGCTAGGCATACACTCAATCCCATCCTCTATGGAATGAGCTAAGATATTAAATAATATTGTATCCAGTATGGGCACTTAAGGAACATCACTTGTTTTCTTTTTGGGCATTGAGCCATTGACTGTTACTTTGATCCATACAGCCAACTCCTTCTCCATCAAATAGATGTACATCAAATGTACTCATTCTTCAAGTATGTATGTCTCGACTCTACATGTAAGAATGTTGTGTACCACCATTATCAAGACAGATGACACCAGCTGCTCTTCCCTTGTCTGCTGATGCTATTCATTCCACTGTAGAAGTGATGTAGGGTAGAGTAATACAGGCCAGACAGGAAAACAGAGTCCTTGAAAAGTGTGGAAATGGGATGCAGCATAGAGGAGTATAGGGATGGGACATAGGCTTTTCACTAGACGCTGTAAACAACTTATCCATGACAAGTTACAGAAACTGCTTCTGAGGGTAACAAAGAAAACAGACAACATGTACTAACATACCAGCACATATATTCAATTTGGATGTAGTCTGGAGATGCAAGCCACTAAAGATCGTGCTACCAAACATGAAAATGACTCCTTGGGGAGTGTAGAGAAAAACTGTGTAGAAGAAACCATCAGCATTGTCCTAGGGTGACTTTATGATGCTTGTATCCCCAGTCATCTGTTCTGTTTATGTTGGATATAACATAACATGTTTTGTACCTTTAAGACTGGTTCAAAGAGCAAAGGGGGAAAAGAAGAAGTGTGCAGTTTGTTTCCAGAAACTGCTCTCACTCCACATTCTGCTCCTGGACTGTGCTGTCTGCAGCATGGACAGACAACGGGACAGAGATCTCCTTTGCTTTTAGATAGTTTTTAGCTAGCTGAGGCAGAGAAGTTCCCTGGATTTTTTTTCCCTTTTTCTTGGAACTGTTTAAACCTGTCCTGGACTGAAAAACTCAGAGAGACACCCAGATCTCACTTCTGCAGCCTATGGGGCCTGGATGTGGCATTTTCCAGGGCAGGAGGGACTGATAAGAGACTGAGCAAGCCAAGCTACACCCCATGAATTTGCCATTTCATCAGAACAGTGAGAGGTGTTATTGTTTAATATTATTCATTTTTTATGCTTGTGGGAACTTCATTTGTTAAATAAATAGTTTTTTCCACTTTTTCTCAAAGATTTTTTCCTGGACCAATTAGGGGAGAGGCCCTTTGTTTTTTTTTTCTTTTTTCCAGAGGGACCCCATTTCGGAGGTTTTCTCCCACATTTGCCCTAAACCAGGACAAGAATGAATATCATATCTTTCTGTCTTGGCACTGTACCTCAGATATTAGAAATTCCCAAAAACACTCCATCATACACGCCAACACCAGAAAAAACTTAGGATATAGGAGCAGGGGTAGGGTAAACATAACACCAGGAGAAGTAGTAATAGCTGAGAAATGTGTATTTAACAATTTACGTGTATTAGGATTTTTTCTTATTCTGTAATAATCATCTGGTCAATAATTACTAGATTTCAGTTATAACTTCAATATTTGTTAAATGTACAAAAAGTGATCTTTTTCTTTGCCCATAAAAAAGATTTTAACAACCCATTTCTCACCCTGGCATTACAATTCTTGGGGATATTTTTAGAGAACTTTTTCATCATGTCTATTCCTTAAAAGGCACACAGACATAGTAGAAACTCTGAGTGTGGGAGAATAACTGGATGAGTCAGGAGCACAGGAAAGAAGAGCTTTATTGTTTACAGAAGAAAGAACCAACATATATGCTGCAGAGATATTGGATAACTATATAAGGGATAATATGACATGTACCTCGGTGCCAGCAAAGACTCCTTAGCAAGTTCACAGCATTTATTCAGTGAGTTTCTTTCTGAACTGAGTTTAGCTTCATCACATGACACTCCAGTGCCTGGACTGGAGTTACTCTTGATTTGCACTGTGGTAACTGTGATCACATTTTGCTCCACTGCTTAAAACAAACATTTAAGAGGAGCTGAACATGCAGGAATAGATTCAGGGGACATCCAAAATATCCATGTTATGCAACTGGAACAAGCAACAGTTAACAAGCCCAGTGAAGCAATAATAAACTGGGACTTGACATTCCTCCCTTGTCTCCAGGCTGTTGGCTTGTGCAGTAAAAAGCACTAACTGTCCATTCATTGAATTTTGTCAGTCTGATTATCTTTTTTTACCTGCAGGGACTATCCAGTGTAACAAGGCCTTAGAAAAAGATCATCGTTCTTTTAGCCTTTTAAAGTAATTGAAGAGACAGCTTCTAGATGGTTTAACCCCAGTGCCCTTTTACAAGATGAATTAGTGGATGCCAGTGTGTCTCTGGAGTTTGCTGCTTTTTTATTCTGTAGCTATATTATTACTCAAAGACTAAGCCCTCTGTAAAAATCATTGCTCCATTTTTTTTTCTGACAGTAATTTTAGAGTTCCTATTATTCTCTTCCGAGTGTTTCTCTCTATACAACATGGGAAGTATAAATACATAACAACACTTCTCAGTCATCATCTAGTATGGAACATTTATATCTGTTAAACTACACAGTGCAATCATACTCTGAAATCTAGACTGTAGATGTGTTTGACCATAAATATCTTGACAGATAATGCATTTGCCTAAAGGCCATATTAGAATGGTCTTATCAATTTCCAGTTAACAGTGATTCATCCAGGGTTAACCAAAAGACATAGCTTTAGTCTTTGTCTCTGTGAATATCTAGTTAACAAGTAATATCTCCCTTATGAAGTAATTTATTTACTTGTAATTTTATGCTGTTGCTTTCCAGAATCTTGGTTTCTTGAGCTCCTTGCCTACATTTTCCCCTATCTTGTTTTTCTCTTGATAACTTGTTTGTTATTAAGTTGAAGATGCTCAACAAAAAGAAATTGAGCAGTTAAAAGGCAAAAGATTCCCAGGCTTGGGCTATATTTTTATATGTCTGATAAACACTGTCACCTATAGGTGGTTTCTAAAGAACTATCACATTTCATAGGAAAATAAGGTGGTTAAAATGAACATCAGAATATCTGAGACCATGCTGTCAATTCTTTGTTAGCCTTTCCATTACTTTCAACAGTGCTTCATAGTGTATTCATTGGGAGGGAAATTGTGGGCTTATAATAATTTTATATCCCTTTCTTTTCAAATGACCTATTATGTGCTCCATTAATTGACACTGAAAACTGATGTTTACATGAATAATGCAATAATAGCTATTATATCCCCAAGGTTTCCCTTCCCATTAATAATGATCACATCATTTAAATGCATATATAATAATTAGTTCACTCATGAACACAGAATCATAGAATCATGGTATCATACAACAGTTTGGATTGGAAGGGACCTTTCTCATAAGTCTCCATTCTGGACCCAGTGCCCCTGCAGGGATTTAATGAGAGAGGAGTGAGTGGGAGCATCACTCCCATCGACCTGCTGGCCATGCTGCTTTTGATACAGCCCAGGATATAATTGGCTTTCTGGATTGCCAGTTCTTACCCAGTTTCTCATTCACAATATCCACCTATCTGAGTAGTGATCAGGGACATCAATTCCTTTAGGTGATAAAACTAATATATCTTCTCATGAGTGCAAACTTAAAAATTTTCGAGCCTGTTAAACATACATGAATGAATTGTGCCACCTTTTTCTTGTTACCTTCTGAATCAGAGAAAATCCTTCATAATCTTTAGCAATCATAGTTGTGTTACTTGAGTGTCCTTTGCAGATCATCCTGAATAGCATTCAAATCATTTAATTTCAGTAACCTGATACTGAATTCCTTTTGGCATTTTAAGGATGAAAAGGCCTGCAAATGTGACTATGTAACAACAATCTTCATAGACAACTTCTCTGGGAAAGCTGAAATTTTACAGGTATTTTCACTAAGTGAAGATCTGAAAATGTGCTTTCAAGATGTCACAAGAGTCTTGAATAACATATATTTCACAACAGTTGACAAACCAGGTACGTTCTGGTAAGGGATTCTGCAGGATAGGCGTGCCTCAGTAATATTTCCAATTTGTGATTTTCTCCATTTTCACTTTGTCCCCTTAAATAAAAATGCTGACAAATGCTTGTTGGAATCCAGGGCATCCCTTTGGGTGCCCTGGAAGGCCACAGACCTTGGCAGAGAGGTCTGGGACCCGAGCAAGAAGATTTGGAATCTGTACAGGGGGGTCTGGAATCTGTAAAGGGGGGTTGTAGACCCTGGCACAGAGCCCAGGAAGACACAGTTTTTGACTTTAGTCCATGGGAAAAAGCTTCCAACACTGAGAGAAGAATTACAAGTCATAAAGGTGTGACAGACAGTAGCGTAGTTTATCACAGGGTGGAAAATGTTGTAGTTTTGGGGTTCTTAGAATGGAGGTGAATGAGGAACAAGATGGAGGATTTAGGGTGGTGTCGTGAGTTCTTCTTCTCCCTTGGCTTCCATCTCCTGCTGTGACGGTGGCACAAAGTAGTTCAAGGAGATTGGGTCAGAGTAGAGGTGACCCTTTTAGTTTAGGTGACAGGTATTGGAGGATAATTGTATATAAGAGACACGTAGTTATCTGTATAAGAAGGCAGCAACCTCCCATGGAGGGGAGTCTTCTTGTGTCTGAGTGGCTGAGCAGACCTCGGCTGGGCACAGAGAACATTGTAAGATAAGAAATAACAAACAACACGAGAAACCTTGAAAAACAAGACCTTGAAGACTCTGTTTTGTTCTTGCATCTGGCTCAGGCCTTTCAGAGGGCAAAGGACTCGCAACTACCTGAATCTCAGGTGAAGAAAAAATCTGAGAAGTGCTCTGCTCTATTAGCAAATCTATTGCAGGATTGTATCCATATAAAATGCCTTATCCATCAAACCTAAGATATTCCCAGGTTTTGGGATATTTGGATAATAAATGGGACTGTAGTATTTTATAGTGCTGCTATGTGGTCAAGTATCTGAATAAATCCTTATTTCATAATAACTCTCACACTGTACACATTAATTTCTTCTTGCCTGGAGTCAGTAGTCAGGACTCAGCTCAGAATAAATTATGAAAATAAAATTAATTGCTGGAAAAATATGTATTAGTTTTAACATAATTTCATCTCTTCCAAGCAAGCAAGACTGAACTTAAAATGAAGGAAATCAGATACAAAAACCACTTATATTATGTATTTTTAGTCTATTGAAATGTGAAATTTACATTCTAAGCTAGATTAATTTAAAAGTGTTCAGGGTGTTACCTACATGTAAACATACTCAATGAGCAAATGTCTGAAAAATCTTGAGTAGCTTTTAAATTTTAAATAAAATGACCATATAGATTAGTTGATTGATTACTGATATTCTGCTTAGGAAATTATAATTCAGAACTTTGGGACCTCCACCAATTTCGTAGCTCTTATTGTATTTTAATAAATTATCTCATTGTCCAAGATGTTAATCCATTTCCTGTGACTCACAATCATCCTCTCCTTTTTTTTTTTTTTTATGACAATGTGATATTTGGAATTTTTTAAGGCTGTAAGTCTAAAGAATACTGTTGCCTCTCTCAGAACACTGTCAAGGCCACAGAAAGAAATTGGCATAAGGTAAACCACCACAGCTTGAGATAAACAGAGACAGGAGAAATTTACAACAAAGGAAGGTACTAATTTCAAGCCTGATAAGGCTTGGTTAGCAAGATCTGGTTAGCAAATCATGGTTAATGAATCCAGACAAAAATTCCCACTGTGGCAAACCGTGAGAAAGGAGGTGACTGCTTATATATGTATCACAAGTCAAATAAAGATCACCCCACCTTATGGGAACAGACTCTATGGATACCTGGAAGACCCTGGGAACAGCCTGTATGGAATTTGGACTGTGTAAAAGTGGTACCCCAAGAAGAACAATTCTGGGGCCCTCACCACCTAGAAGCCCAAGGTGAAGGAATTACAAAGGGATGCCATTGGATCCGTGGATGCTGACTGTCTTCTGCTTGTGTCCCTCTCTCATTCTCTCTCTCCTTTTCTTGACCCCTCTATTTTCTATTTCTTTTTATCTCTACCTCACATTTGCTTTTAAATAGCATCCACATTATTGACTTCAGCATATGAAAAAGTCCTATGTAATCCTTAGCAATCTAAGTTGTGCCACTTGAGTGTCCTTTTGTAGATCATCCTGGAAGCATTAAAATCATATAGTTTCAGGGAAATTATGATGATTGCCTTTTAGTATTTGAAGTGTGAAAAAAGGCCTGCAAAAGTTAATGAACATATAACAATATTATTCACATACAACTTCACTAAGGAACACTAAAATTTTTACCTTAATTTAGGCAGTAACATCTCTCACTAATTTGATCATAAAAATGTAATTTTTTTCCTAGCTGCAAGTGACATTTTAGACAAGACTGCAGAGATAAATATTTTGAAAAAGAATTGTGTTTTTTCATGATGTCTTTTAACTTTTAACTTGAGGAAGACAATGTAATGCTTCATAAAAATTCTAAATATGGTGGGTGATAAATTTAGTCTAATAGCTTTAGTCATATGCCACTATTGGAGGGCAGTGCTGTGGATTAACTCCAGTCAGTACCTAAGCACAAAACAGCTACTCATTCACTTCTCCCTAGATAGGACAGCATAGGGGAAAGAATTGGAAGAATGAAAGTGAGAAACCTTGTGGGTTGATATCCTGGTTTTATCAGCAATAGTTGTGTTTTTTTTCTACAGTGCTGTATTTTGGGTGTAGTAAGAGAATGATGATAATACACTGATGTTTTAGTTGTTGCTGGGCAGTGCTCGCACTGAGTCCAAGAACTTTCAGTTTCCCATTCTCTACCAGTGGGGAGTTGCACCAGAAGCTGGGGTGGAGTATGGCCAGAATAGCTGACCAAAACTGGACAACATATAAAAAAAATATATAAGAAATAAATACCTTTTGCTAATATATCTAGAAACCACAATCATAGGCTAACTCAACGGTATTTGAGTAAAAATCTATATTGCTAAAAGGTCAGATAAAATCTGACCTTTTATAATATTCTTTTATTATAATACTCTATGATTTTTTTACATTCATACAAACACAATAAATGTTCTGTAATGAGGTTAGGTAGGAATCTAGCTGTCAGTTTGCATGCACATTATATCCTTTGACTTTCCCAGTACCAGTGAATGCATAGGACAATGAATAGTCTCTATGCACTATGATGTTATACATGCTATTTTCACTGACTCTAGTTTATAATTTGAAACAAGAAGCTGTGATGTAAAACTGGGTATTATCTACTGTAGAGCAAGAAACTGGCATCTACATTTTTATATAGTCTATGAAAGATAGTCTCTTTTAACACTGAAGTGTTGCATTGACTGCATCTGTCTTCTCAGCAAGACAAGTAATTATTTTCTAGGATTCAGTATATCGAGCATGATAGCATACACTTACCATGCTTCATTGTCTTTAATTTTGAAGTTTCAATGAAGCTGGATTGGCTTCTTAAAGAAGACTAAACTGATATGCTAAATTCAATATGGTTAAGTTCTGGAAATGAAAGATTTCTTTTCTCACATTGCTTTCTTTGTGAGTACATACTTTGTAATCAGTGAGTTTTTTCTAGTTTAGATTATACTGTAGATTTTTAGTCATGTTTTTTTCACATCTTTCTAACACCTATTTTGAAATCTTATAAAAGATTTCCTTTTTATTGCTACTAAAGGGAGTTGAGCATGACTTTTTCCCATCCTCCTTGAATTTTTCGAGATTTCTTATTTTGCATCTAGAAAATAAGTTAGAAAGATAACAAGAAGTAGTCCAGAAGCCATTAGAGTATGACACATCAGTGATGAAGATGTTTATGGGGAAAGTAACATAAAAAAAAATCTGTAGTTTCTGCTTAGTTCTAGTGATATGCGTATCAGTGTTAATCATCTTACAGAAGTGTACTAGCTGTTGGTGCAGAATGATGTGGAACAGGAATGGCCATTTCCTTTGTAACAGAGGAAACACCAATTAGCTTGTTACTTTCTTAATCACTGAACTACAACAATTTAGGCTTTCTCAAAGAAATAGGAGATTCAGAGTCCTTTTAAAACCGGTGTAACAGCTTCTGTGTAGACTTTAATGTTCTTTTCGTAATGCCATCAAAAATAAAAACTAGTCTGTTCTCTCAGTACCTATGGAAATGCTGAAGCCACATAGGAACTCAGAATAAATCTGTAGAAAGATTCTTTCCTAATTTTTGTTATATTTTTTTTTTTGTAGTGGTTTAGATTATGAGTTTTTAATTTATTTAAAATTAATATATTTTACTTAGAAATGCATTTAACTGTGTCGAGATTTTCTCATGAGATAAGAGTAACAGATTAACTTATCCCCAGTCTGTTTGCTGATGTCCCTCTTTAGATGACCCCTTGGCAGTGAAACTAAGCACGTCCAAAAATATAGACACACACGCACACAGTGAAGAGGTACATCTGTATGTATTAACATAGAGAGCAATGGTCTTCCCAGCACCCACTTAAACCCCATCAACACTCCCAGTCATGAACAACTCAGGGAGATCATTCTTTTCTCCACTTTATCAAGTCAAGAGTTCCCCCGTTATCTCTTCCCCATCCCCAACTCTCCCTTGACACATGCACACCTGCTGGTCTCTCAAAGCCTGAAAAGCCTTTGCCAACCATACCCTCCAGAGTCCCTGCCCATGTTTTGGGCTGTTTGTCCAGCCTTCACTTGTGACACCAGCTTTTTCACACTCTGAATAGCACTGACTTGCTGTGAAGTTCAGCTTGAGGAAAAAGAGCAAATCCCATACACAAACAGAATCCATATTTGCAAACACATACACTCACACAGAACAGGACTGGTTGAACCTTCTCATGTCATAACTATACCGTCTCTTTAAAGTCCCAACTGCTAGTGACCTAAGCTCTAGGGTTTCTTATTCTCGTTAAAGTACACTTTACATCATGGTTTATGTATAAGGGCTTTTTAAATTTATTGACTTTGCCTTTACTGTGAATAACTGTCCCCAAGATATCCTTATAAACCACACTCTTGCAGATGTTTTGCTGGATACGTATTTTTTTTTGAAAGTGCTCATCATAATGAAATAAGTTTCAAGATGATTTTAGAGAGCAATGCTACTTAAGGCACTCAGGATGCAGTGAAAAGGTTTTATCTACTGAATAAAAGATAGAAGCAGAAATTTGGAATCTAAATGGCTACTAGATAGGATCATCTTCTGTATCTCTGAGGACTGGCTAAAAAAATGACTTGTTTTAAAAAAGTAAACCTCGTCAGCAGCTGATTACTAGAGATCCAATTTAAAAGCATTAAAAATAATTAAAATATCAGCTTGCCCAGGAGGTTTTGGACGTCTTGTCCTTGGTAATTGTACCTGAAAGAAAGGACTGCAGATAGTGAAAATCATACAGAAAAGTCTCATGGGCCAATAGAGGTTGAACTTATTTGTTTCCCAGAAAGAGACTTTGAATTGATTGCACAAAGAGAAATATTTGCTTCAGTCTAACAAATTAATTTTCTAACTTGCACAGTTGCTAAGTACTTGTATATCTTATGCTAGAACACATGCTTACACTTGAGGGAAATTTTTTATATTAGCCCCTTGAAGTTCTGGAAAAATAGAAAAGCAGTTTAGTTTTCTTCAGTGTATCAACTACTGAGTTTGTAAATTCTTGTTTTGGTTGAATACTAGAGGGCATTTAGACAATCTAATGTTTTATGCACACAAAGCTTCTCTGTGTACTGACAGTCATCTTCTCCCTGAAGTTTATATAAATAGTGACAAGTTAATTTTTTCAAGTTAATATGCAAGATTTTTCCTCTGATACTAGAAGTGGCAGAATTTCACTTGAATCTTTATTTGTTTTAAAAGGAATCGTTACTTGTTTTAAAATTTTCTTCAGTTCCGAGGCTTGATTTTTCCCCCCTTTGGTGCTATAAACTGGTCTCTGGGTCATTTACATTTGATATTTTTAAGCTGGTCACTTATTGTGCACAGTGCACAATAAATGACAGGATCTTTGTGATTAATTAAGAACAAAACATAATTGAGGAATCTACATCAGTGACAAATACCAATGAATAGACATAGGAAAGAAATATCAACTGAGAACTATACTCTAGGGTTTTATGATGCATAACACTGATTGAATCTTCCTTGTGTTTAGAGAATGATCAAACTCTCCAGTGAGCTTGATGAGGTCTAGTATAAAAATGGACTTTACACAGAAAAAAAAATCTGTAAGAATACCAACAAAGAATTTCTGGACAAGAAGGCAAAATATATTTTTTTGCATTCTACAGAGTTGCTAGTCCAAGTCTACTTGCAAATTTTCAAAGTTTGAATGAACATGAGAACCAGAACTTGAATGCTATCAAACTTAAATGACATCAAAAGAAGCAAGCAAAGGTAGAAAAATCAGGAAAAAACAAACAAACAAACAAACAAACAAAGGCAAAAAAACACCACGGAAAGAAAGAGATGGAATTAGCTGAAAGGGATGAAGGGATGCACAGGCTTCTGCAATGGGTGGGAAACTACAGTTAACAAATAGGATACCTATGAGAGACATTCAGTAGTATCATTGCCAGAAAATATGACACCATGGCTGAAAAAGTTGCAGTTTTCAAAAATTTTCAATACTGTCTTTTGTCTATGAGTAAGAGGGTTAATCAGACAGCTTTTTCCCACTGGTTCTAGTGAGAGCTGTTACCCATGCAATATTTACTGTATTTGCATCTCTGTGCCCCTGGTATGATCTTTTTACTTTTCCAAAATTTTTTTCAATAAACATTTTCAGTTTTTAATAACTCAGTTCACAACCTAACTTTTCTAATAGTATTTTAAGTTAGAGAGGTGGAGAAAAATGCACAATTCCAAGACATTTTCTCTAGCCCTAATTTTCAGTAATATTCTTACTTAAAAGCTCTTGTTCTCTGACCAACAAACAAATGCCTGAACCTGGTTGGAGGCCTGATCAACCCAATTCTTTTCTAGAATAATGCAACAGAAAGAGTCCCTCAGCTTTCCCTCCTATTCAGAAATGTCATTATTCTTCATTAAGTTACTAACATGTCTAAAAAAGTGTTATACATTTTAATAACACCAAAAACAATAGCAATTATAACAACAACAACAGAAAAAAACCCACCCATATATATTAACCAGCATTATCGTGTGACTGTAATTTGAAAGTAATACTTAGGACATTAAAAGTTGCATAGAGACTAATGAGCACCTTTGACCTTAAAATTTATTGCTCTGTACTATGGTTATTGCCTTGTAAACAAGAAAAAACCTTCAAATTACCATAATCAACTCTGCTACTTACCATGAGTAGAATATTAAAACCTCTAGATTGGTTTAAAGTAAAATGAAGCATAAATTCATTCCTTTTGTGGTTTGGACTGTGCTTTTTTTGTATATCGAAAGAGAAAAATCTGCGTACCAACCACCAATTTATTGGAGCATTGCTAATTTGCATATCTAATTTCAAGCTGTACTAATTGCCTTTGAAAATGCCAAGCTTGTTTATTAGCCATTTCTTATTTTCCTGAAGGAAGAGTCTATTTACACAGAAGCATTCTCCATAACTGGAAAATCATTATCCTGGGACCTAAGGAAAAAAAATAAACCAACATTTCAAATATATCATGGCTAGGTACAGTTTTTTTGTCTTATATAAAGAAATTTTACAATTAAGTTAGCAGATGCCTTCAGGCATTTCAGAGGGGGCATTATTTCTATTTAGTGTTTCATCTGCTTTAAGTATCATAAATTTGAATATTTCGATTGCTTTGCAAGCAGCACGTAAATATTTTGCTTTTTTTCATATGTTCTCATTTAATGGTATAGGTCCAGACAAAAAGCATTATGAAGTTTAATTCACGTGTGCTTATTCCATTTAAAAATAAATTGCATAATTACTAAAATGTCTCAGCCACAAAATAAATTTCCATAGCTGCCCTCTTTGGTTTAACAGAATTCCTTTAGTTGTTTACCTACTAAAAAGCCAAACCACAATAAAGCCAGTTTTACTATGGCTCCAATAGAAATAATCACATGTTTAATGTTCAAGGTTTTATTTTTTCTGTAATAAGAAGATATAACTGCTAAATTTAGTACTGTTGTTACTATAGTAGAGACTAATATGTGAATAGAAGCAACTGTGGTAATAGGGAAGTAAAACATTTAATAGATAACCTTATTCTATCTAATCAAATTTGAGTAAGTGTAATATCAGTATCTTAGGAGAATCTAGAAAGCTTTATCCTACAGCCTCTGGATGGAAAAATTGAAAATTCACTTTCTAATTGTCATAAGACTATAAAACAGGAAATTTTGTCTATGTTTTTAAAACGGTGAAAAACATGAAGCAAAATGAGAAAAGTTTTTGTAGAGAATGTTGATATTTAACTTTACATAAAATTCACAACAGCCCATCCTTATTCACCAGTTCTCACTAGTAGAACGAGATAAATAAACAAGTTTTTAGTAGCAACTGGTTTTAGTTGGGTTTTACCTCCTCATTCTTAAAGCAGGATATTCATTCACCCTTTCTTGTTTACTCACTCATGTGCTTAAAAGAGGAGGGAGGGAGGGAGAGCATTTTTTTCATTCATAATATGAAGGTGATAGAGTTCAAAATTCAAATTAAAAGAACAGGAAAAGTTAGGTTTTATGGAATCATAGGGGTATAGAATCATTAATGTTGGAAAACACTTCTAAGATCACCAAGTCAAACCATCAGCTTAGCACCACCACTGTTCACCTCTTAACCATGTCCTCAAGTGCAACATCCACATGGCAGTATACATTCAGTAACACAACTGATGATTGAGATAAGTGCAACAAGAAGAAAAAAGCATAGCAGAGACAGTGCTTATCAAAAGACGAATACATAATTGTCCTGATATGTAAATACCAGCGACCTTAAAATTTGATTGAAACTTATTCCTTTTTTATGGGTTATATATATGAGGGGTAGCATTAAAATTTCATTATTCATAATCTATTGTGATTGTGATCTCAGTGTTTTGCTCTGCAATATCAGTATCACAAGAATTCATATCTGAATTATGTGGAGATATGTGAGTTTGTGAAATGTAATCTTTTAATAGGATCCAGTTAATTTTTTCTTTAAAACCATACAAATTAATGATCCAAGAGGTACAAGAAAACCTCTTAGGATGACTGAAACATATTGTAATTTTCCACCCAAAGTGGATCATTTGAAACTTCATCTGTGTATGTACTTTTGTACAAGAAAATAAAGATTCCATTTGGAGTCATAATTTATCTGTGATCATGGACGTGGCACATAAAAATATCAGCAGCACCTGTCAGGTTTATGCAATTTTATTAACTTTACAATAATAATGAACTGTGAGGAGGAGAATAAATAAACTGGCGGGGGGGCAGGGGTGGAGAGGAAAGCAAACCAAATATAAAATGAAAATGTAACTGAGTACTTGCCTCTGAATGGGTGCTACAGCATAGGAAGCATTTGTAGTGAGTATAGCTAAAGAAACACCTGAACTGAACGTAGCTCTGTGCTGTTGTCAGAAGCTCACTTACAACTTTTTCTTGTCCCAAAGCTGAGCTACAGATCTCAGGACAGTAGAGCTTTACCCAACCTTCCATTGCATCACAGCCATTGAAGGTATTATACATGTGTCATATCTGCTTTTGACAGATTTTGTTCACAACAGTCTAGATAACGTAAATGCTTGTGGAATGACTATATTGTTTAAACGCATTTAATAATGCCATGATAATCACGACAACATACTGTGACGTATCACATTTGTTATAAGGGTCTTCTGAACTTTCTTGATAAAAAATTAACATTTTTGCCGTAAAAATCACCTTTGGTTCATTTTAAGAAAAAAAACTTTGTCTTTTTTATTTTATTTTATTAGATGCTTTAGGAATAGCTTTAGTTCAATAATAAATAGTAAGCTAGATATTACTAGTAAACTAGTAAGCACGTTTTTTCCCATTCCTATGAGAAAAAAATGCTGACAGATATTACATGCATTTCTGATTTATTAATTTGACCAGTTGAAAGGAGTTCAAGCTTCTTCAAATCTGTGAAGAAAGAAATAATTTCTTCAAGTGAAATATTATTGAAAATGTGGAATTTCTAATCATAAATTGACAATATAACAGATTTTAAATAAATATTTGTCAGTATCCTTGAGATCTGAAGATATTTTTGCTGAAAAAGTGATTTGACCCAGTACTCATTAGTCTAAAAAATACTGTTTGGAATATATATATATTTTTTTTCCACAGGATCACAGAATTATTTAGATGGGAAAAGATCTTAAAAATCAGTGAGTCCAACATAAATCCAACACTGCCAAGTCACTACTAAAACATGTCCCTAAGTGCCATATTTACATATCTTTTCCATACCTCCAGGAATGGTGATTTAACCACTTCCCTCGGCATCTTGTTCCAATACCTCAAAAGCTTTTCAGTGAAGGATTTTTTCCTGGTATGCACTCTAAACCATCTCTGGGACAGCTTGAGGCCATTTCTTCTTGCCCTGTTACTCGTAACCTGGGAAAAGAGGTCACCCCCACCCGGCTACAAGCTCCTTTCAGGTATTTACAGAGCATGATGTGGGCTCCCCTGAGCCTCCTTTTTTCCAGGCTAACAACCCAAGATCTTTCAGCTGTTCCCCATAAATCATGTGCTCCAGGCCTTTAATTGTCTTAGTTGCCCTTCTTTGGTCATGTTCCAGTCAGTGTCTCTCTTGTAGTGAGAGTCCCAAAATTAAACAGAGGACTTGACACCTTTCATTTATTCCAAAGTATCTTTCACATGCTGTTTATTAAGCTGTTTTTTCTAAGACTGTGTTAATTAAGCACTACTGAGGACATTGCTTAATATATTACCCAGGAAATTTGTAGCTTTAATGAGTTCATGATTCAATATTTTAATCTTCATTGCCTGACTGAATGTAAGAAATTCTAGAAAAGAAACTATTGCTATGATTAAAATTAGGTATTTCATGTTACACAACAAATGTTTATAGCTTGTTTGCAGTAAAATAAAAACAAACACAAAAACAAACAAACAAAAAAAGAACAATGCCATCTTGCCAAAAAGAGCATAAGTAAACTCTACTTAATTCTGAGCCTCTTCAGGGATGAGGCACCTTTTCAAGTGGGGTTTTTTTAATGAGCTTTAGCATCTTTAAAGAGATTTTTTTGAAGAAAGAAAATAACACACAGGAACAAAACTAAAGGCAGATAGATGTACAGTATTAAATGCATTCATATTTTATTCTATCTTGTTTACATTAATCAATTTTATTTTACCTTGTCTTTATTCACCATATTTTTCAATATTCAGAATGAACTACATTTGAGAAATATTAAGTGTTACATTCCAGTGTATAATAACTCTCTGTAGAATAAAACATCTTGAGAGTTCACATCTTTATATGATTCAATTTCATCTGGAATCTGTCAGTGGAGCAGAAATGGGTGGATCCTGTCTGTCACTTCAAAAAATATGATCACCTTCTTATTATTTGCTGTCATACTGACATTGTGCTGGTGAGTACCATGTTCCTGTGATGTAAGGTTATGCACAATAAAAGAAACATTCATTATTTCTGTTGCCTTCTGAAATTGTTTCAGTCACAAAATAATTAATAATACTCATTATTTGATTACATGTGCAGGTTTTGGCTGGGGTAGAGTTAACTTCCTTCACAGTGGCAGGTAAGGTGACCCAAAAAGACCAAAGGGTATTTCAGACCATGTGAGATCATGCTCAGGATATAAAGTGGGGGTAAGAAGGAGCAAGAGGGGGATAGTTGGAGTGATGGCATTTGTCTTCCCAAGTCACCATAATGCATGAGGGAGCCCTGCTCTCCTGCAGATGGTTGAACACCTGCCAGCCCATGGGACAGGGTGAATTAATCCTTTGCTTTGCCTCACCTGTGTGCATAGCTTTTGCTTTTCCTAATGGTTTTCTTTATCTCAACTCATGACTTTTCTGGCTTTTATATTTCCAATTCTGTCCCCAGTCCAGCTGGTGGAGGAGTGAGTGAGGAACTGCATGCTGGGAGAGGTTAAACCATGACAGTATGTCAATGATGGTTCAAAGTTTCATAAATAACAGGTTATTACTCTTTCTGCCTTTGAGAACTGCTCTGGTATTTTTCTCTTACTTGTAAAAAAGCATATTGAAAATAGCAACTGTTCTGAAGAGTTGACAGAAATACAGTGTTGATTGTGTCCTCTGGCCAATAGACACACCAATATCCATGAAACAGTTTTAGCTGTGTTAGGGGAGATTTTATCTCACTAGGTAAGGTATCTGTGTTTCAAGAAGTCAAGTTTGTAAGTACTATTCCAGATGCTACCTAGAGGTGGTTGCTTATGTTGTTTCTTTGTCTGAAACTGTGAATTCTTTAAAATACATAACATCTTTGAAATTTTTGCAGTATTCTTGAGAGTGTAAACATTGGGGCAATTGTGATATTTCAAAAATTCCACCAAAATCAAATAAAAGACACAAATACCTATTATGATTATTCTATTGTCTACAATAAAAGGCTACAAATTTCTTATTCTGAGGGCTTGGCAAATTATAATCTTAGCATTTGGCAATGGCATACATGCACACTAAGAAGGCTGTGGATGGAGAGTAAAATAAAACTGATTCATTAATAAAAACAACAGTGATTCAAACATAAATGTAGTGTAAATTTATGTGATTTTAGGGGTGGCTTTTTTGGTTCTTGATGAAAAAAAATATTTTCATGATTTGCCTAACTTATACTGTAGTGAAACTTGAAGAGACCTATTTTTCATGACAATGTTGTCTATTTGAAAAAATGCCTTTAGTTAGAAATGTGACAACTGGCCTGAATGAGACAGTCTGCTTTCATAATTGCAAACAAAAAAAAAGATATATTCAAAATTCACTTTGGTTAAACTACTTGCTTGATTCTTCTTTCTGCAGGTAGGGATTGAAAATATTAAGGAATTTATATTATGTGGATTTTTTACTAAAATGTAACATATCCTTCAAAAAAAAGCCCTCAAGCATATCACATTAAATTGCCATAATATATCAGCTTTGAGACCATACCATGCATATTAGGTGAATCTTATGCATCGATCTTTCCCATGTGTCTGCCCTGGTTCTTAGAGAAGCATCCTAGAGTAACAGGTTAGAATAATTAATAACATTTTGAAGTAACTAGGATTCTCTAGTGTCTCAAACCATATGCATCATTCAAGAGACAATTTAGCAAGGGGCTAATGTTCTAAGAAGGATTGTGCCATACTTCCCTTATTCATCACTTCTGAGTATCCTGACCTTCATTTATTTGTCCCTGACTGTTTTCTTACTGTATAGCCTGCTTCGAAATTTCCCTTTCTCAAAATTTGCTTATGAAATTAATTAATTATCTCTGCAATCTGTCTTCTAAAGCATGGTGTGAGATACAGTATCACGTGGGGTAATGCAGGGAGAAAGGGGTTGAAAACAGAAGATTGTCCGAGAAGCAAAGGAATAAGACTTGTTTTTACTCAAAGATGACCTTTCTTGTGGAAGATGCTAAGAATGTTAGCTGTGGGAATTTTCACATTTTGTGGTTACCTTGGGTTTTTCCGGCTACCATGGAGAGTGGAATTTCTGCAGAAGATAACAGGATGTTATAAAAGTCCATAAAAAATTTTTTTCACAGGCCTAGGCCTCCCAGTGGGGAGGGAGAAGAGAGATACAAAGCTTGGAGATTGTAAAAGCACAGCCTTTGAAGGAATGCACATGTGGGAATGCCTATGATGTGTTAAAGTAGGGAATAAACACACATTTTTTGCCCTTGCTAGGAGGCAATAGGCTTAGCAGCATATCTGTCCCCATTTTGCCAGTGTGATGATGGAATGAATCTACTCTTTAAGAGCTTCATCTGTGGTTTTGGCCATGTTGATTACTTGCACATATTTGATTCTCACTTTTCATATAATTGTTATCACAATAAAGCCTATCTGAAAAAAACCATGCTGTTTTCCACAAATATTCATTTAGTATGAACAGCATTTACTGTAAAGTGTATTTCTTTCTTCCATGTTTATCTTTTGAATGTTTTTGCAGTGTATATTTGAAACCTTTATTGCAGTAATTTCAAGTGACCATTTTCCCAATATTTACACATCAAAAATTCAAAGGGAGAAAGTTTTTAAGTTGGATTCTCACTCCAAATATCTAAATGTCATGGAGTACTGTGTGAAGCTTTATTAAATCCCATGTTCATTAATGCAAACCAGATCACATTTAAGAAGGAAAGAATAGGCTATATTTCTGTATTAAATATAACATATGTGATGGCTAACCTTTTTGTTCTCCTCAATGTAGTCACCAATGGTAATTCTTCATTACACATTGCCTTACTCTGGGGATAAGTTAGACTCTGAGCTTTCGTACATAACACACATTTTTGTGTGTTCTTCCCCCCAGTAGTTGCTGTATGTAAGAAGTTCCTGTGTGAATTTACTAAGTTTTCTGCTCTTCAAAAATAAATAATGCCTTTTGAAAAAATCATCTACACACCCACAGAGCGTCAATTATTTTTTTTAAATATGCTGTGTATAGCATCTCTACATTAATTAAATATTTCTATCTTTACTTGAAAAGAGTTTTCATAAAAAGAGATGATGGAACCAACCACACCATGGTTTCATCAGAGGGGCCCTCTAAAGGTCATCTACTTCAACCTCCAATAAGTGAAACCTAGATGGATGGGTGGTAGACTTACCTCTTCCTGTTTGCTATTACATGAATGATTAACAGTGGATAGCATCTCTGTGGGTAATGAATACAAGGTTCTGATGCAATGAAATACTTCAAACTCATGAAATTAGTCACAATGTAATGCACTACAGTGAAACATATGCACTGAAAAATATTCCCACAAACCCAGAAAAACTAAAAGAAAAAAATCAACTTTCATTTTGATGCTGTTCTCTACATTTGTTATATTTTTCAGAGTCTAGCAAGTACTTTCTAATGATTAGTTCCAAAATGGTAGCTTGTACCCCCAAAGATTTTTTTTTTTTGTGTGTGAATAGAATCCTCACATTTTTTTCTTATATCTGGTTCACTGGATTAAGACAACAAATAAAATAAGGATCCTAAAATCTCTATTTTATGTTCATTTAAATCCATCTGTCCAAGAAAGACGACATATTCAATCATCAGCTGGGCCAAAATAATACTTTTTATAATGAAGATAATCTCTAGTTATGAATTATTCCTGACAGATATCAGCATTGAACTTGGTATTTTAGTAATGACATTTTCTTTAAATTCCATCAAGGTAATAAAATATTGTCTGTATTGATACCTTTTAAGCTGTTATTAAAAAACAATTTCAAATGTCAAACTATCTATGCCAGATCTAACCCTCTGTAGTTTAAAGAATTGCAAAAAGATCACTTGAGATAACTTCAATAATTGGTTTCAGAACTGTATATGCATTTTAGAAAAATATTATAAGGAAAATAAATCCAGGGCAGATGGATGAGCCAAAATTTTCATTTCCTCTTCATAGGAAGGTACATTCTCCCTCTCCATTCAAAATCATATGTAATTCTGACAATGAATAGCACATGTAAAAGACTATATTATTATTGGTCACTAGCTCTTTTAAGGTTCTGTTTGTTCAGGTTTTTTTTTTTTCTTCTGTCTATATCAGAGAAGTGACTCAGCTTGATGTCATCTTGAGGTGATACCTCTGGCTCATAAGTTACAGGTACCTGTGCTCTTCAACAGCTGTCAAGGTGCTGTCTGAAAAACATGGAAACAGTTTTCTTTCTTTACTGTTTTAAATAAAAATTCCTGTTTCTATCAAAGATTGACTGTTACTTTCCTATGCACTTAATTCTTTTTTTACTCAACTAAAATATTATTACCTTTTTTCTACGGAAAGTAAGTGATATGCATTTTATTTGTCTCTTTTTGTACAAATGACCATAGAATATTTATACACACACACAACATATACATATATTACTCGTTCCATCCTAGACCATTACCTGTCTACACTTTTGCTTATTTACACATATGCTATTTAAATTTTAGTCTCCCTCCAGAATTTTTTCTTGCTTATATTGTCTAACAGTCATCTAGAATGGCTCACCTAGATGAAATAGTACTGTAAAATCAGATTCTGAACTGATAGAATTAACTTGACATCTCAGTTGAATGACTCTCAGTAAAAGTTGTCACAATAATTTTAAAATATCCTGTACAATCCAGGAAGTTAGGACAAAGGACTTCCTTCTTTACTTTTTATATTTTGTTCTCCCTCATGGAGTAGGTAATAGAACTTTAAGAAGTTATTTCTTCATGGGTAAGATAGGTGTACTCCTAATCAGAACATTAGTACTATTTTGTATTATTTTCTATCTCCACACCTTCTAAAAAAAGGAAGAAAACCCATACAATTACACCCATTCCTCCAACTTCCCAATAGACTTCAGCTTAACTATCAGGCTTCAAATCTCTTCCATTTAGTTTAGAATGAAACAGTAAAATCTACAATTCTTTCTAATTACTTAACTAACATAACTAATTACTTAACTAAAATAAACAGCCCATTTTATAAATAATGCTTAAAATATGCTAAAAGATTTTCTAAAACTACTTTAATCTTTCTGGACAAGAGTATCTTCTATTTTTTTAATTCCTTTATCAGAGAAATCTTAGTTTTTGGGCAAGCTAGATTTATTTATTAATTTTCTATCTATTTACCAAGCTCTTCTTTCTATCTATTTGCATTAGTAAAAACACCTTTCTGATTGTAGAGACACTAGTCCATTCTCTATTACAGCAGCCACAAAGCTAACATTTGACAGGTCCAAGTTCCTACTTACCAGAATAGAAATAACATGTTACCTGTCCAAGTTGATTCTTATTTTACTTGTGCCATTTCTTACTGTCTCACATATTTCTGCCTCCTTGTTCCTTGAGGGATTTTTTGTTGTGAAAGCAACAATCTAGTTTCTCTTGCTTCACAGGATATGAGGGTTCTTTTTGTGTGAGCATTTCAGGCAAAATACCCAGTAGAAGTAAATAGTGAAGTATACTCAGAAGCTGACAAAGTTGAGACGGCCACTGCACTCAAGAGTGCTTCAATAAAAACCTCAGGAGGCTTCAAGTATCAGCACCATGTTATGTAGAAGTCTTTCATACCTTTTCTATGTAGCAATCATATGGGCAGCTTCCCACAGCTCTGGCTCTTTTCTTCTCTCTCTTCCTTCTGCAGTTCCAGCTCACTGCTTCCCATCCCTAGCACGGCCAGCTAAGGCCTTCTGTCCCTCATACAGTGGCTCACCTTATCTGTCCCCCACACAACCTCCTGCCCCTTCATCCTCACAGCCCAGCCAGCAGATGCCAACTGACTGACTACCAACTCACTCACTCTTTTATCACACACAGCTGTGAGGGCAAGGCTGTTCCCACTCTTTGGCAATTAACACAGCTGCAATGTATTGGAGGCAGGATTACTTTTAGCACTATCTCTGTCTTCCCACAAAAAGTGAAATAAATAATGTTTGCAGAGGTTTTCTGCACAAAAACGAATCTGAGCTAATTCAAGCACAGCCATGGGAAGGCTCATGATGACTCTAAGAAAGGTTCAGATGACTCCATGTAATCTGAGGAATGAATGAGAGCACTGGAACCACAGCACCAGACTGAGATGAAAAAAATGTAGGGGCTAGAATCCCTCTTTACTAATATCTGAATAGAAAGCTTGTAACTAGAAGGAAAGGTTACATTGTCCATTGTAATATCATAGAAACAGGCTTTCTTCCAAGGTGATGAACATTCAGCATATAGTATCAACTTTTAACATTTTGTTTAAGGGGTAGTATCAGACTGGCGATCTGTCACTAGTGGGGTTCCACAGGGCTCCACCTTTAGTCCTGTGCTCTTCAACATTTTCGTAAATTACTTGGACACAGTACTGGAAGACATACTGAGCAAGTTCACAGATGATACAAAACTGGGAGATGCTGGTAACTGTATAAAATTTGTTACTCCAAACTATATGAGACAGATGATACAAAACTGGGAGGCCCTGCAGAGAGACCTCAACAAATCATAGTACTGGGCAATCCCAAACAATATGAAATTCAAGGGAGAGAGTGAGGTTCTACGCCTGGGATGACTCAACCCTGGATGCAGGTACAAACTGGGGAATGAGATGCTGGAAAGCAATGCCATGGAAAGGGCCCTGGGGGTCCTGGTTAATGGCAAGTTGCCCATGAGTCAGCAGTGCCCTGGCAGCCAGGAGGGTCAATCCTGTCCTGGGGGACATCAGGCCCAGCATGGCCAGCTGGATAAGGGAGGGGATTGTCCTGCTCTGCTCTGCACTGGGGCAGCCTCACCTCGAGTGCTGGGGGAAGTTTTGGGTGACAAAATTTAAGATATTAAACAATTAGAGATTGTCCAAAGGAGAGCAATTAAGGTGGTGATGGGCCTTGAGAGGAAGCCACATGAGGAATGTCTGAGATCACTTGATCTGTTCAACCTGGAGAAAAGCAGACTGAAGAAAGATCTCTTTACAACTTCCTCATGAGGGGGACAGGTAGACACTGATCACTCTCTGTGGTGACCAGTGACAGGACTCGAAGGAATGGCCTGAAGCTGTGTCAGGGGAGGTTCAGGCTGGATATTAGAAAAAAGTTCACCCAGAGGGTGTTGGGCACTGGTGTCCCAGAGAAGTGGTCACAGCACCAGCCTGACAGAGCTCAACATTGTTTGGAAAATGCTTACAGGCATATAACTCTTAAGGTAACTCTTGAGGATGGTCCTACGAAGGGCCAGGAATTGGACTCAGTGATCTTTGTGAATTCCTTCCATCTCATCATATTCTGTGATTCTGTGATTTTGTGCTTTTCTAAGTATGATGCAGTAGTTGAGATGGTATTTGAATATTTCAACATTAATATTTTAGCTTATGTTAGAGAGCAAGAAAATTCCTTCCAAAGGGTAATTGTGATGGTTATGTTGACAGCCTAATACATGAATATTAGCCCCTGTACACCAGCATTTCATGGTTTACTAAGTCCCATTGAAAGAGAAATCTGAATTATTTTTATATGGCCAGCCAATTTATCTTGGCACCACACCTACCTGTTTTCTTCAGTTCACTGTTCTGACGTGGTCAGTTAAACCATGCTTATTCTAACAATATATTCCAGGACCTCCTTCTTAGCTCACACTGTGTGTATTATTAAACTGTTCTTTTAATTCAAGTACACCTTGTCACAAGAAACATTCAGTGCTTGGGTTTTTTTCCCCTAGCTTTTTGCTAGAACAACTACAAAAAACTCAACCTCCCCCCAAGAAATCTAACCAACCAAAGAAAACCAAAACACAAACTATGGGCTTTTAGAAATGGAAGCCCTCCGTCATCTTGCAGTGTCTTGTGCAGATTATTGTTCATAAAGCATTCTAGGTTTTTAGTCTTTAAGCAAAAAATACCCAAAAAACCCCCCCCAAAAAACGCAACCCCCCCCC
>VXBN01001129.1:177702-241389 GCA_013397395.1 Sinosuthora webbiana | reverse complement strand
GAAAAAAAACTCCTCCAGCGAAACCGCAGCCCAGCAGCTCTCCCTCTCTCCGAACGCCGAAAAAAGGAAGCTCCCCCCGCCCCCACACACACACACAGTCCTGAAGCTCTGTCCTTTTGTTTCGGTTAATTGCCCTTAAGTATCCAATACTTGGTCTCCTTGGTAACTTATGGGTGAAAAAATTCTTTAGAGAAAAGAAGGAACAAACCGAACCCCCAACATCACCCATTTAGAAGTATCAGAAATATCAAATTTACATATTTGGGGACAAAGTTGGAACTAACAGAAAAAATAAAAAGTAATTGAAAGAATTTATTTGGTACAGGATGAGAGTGGTAAAGGAGGAAGAACCAGAGAAAAGAAACACAGGAAATAGGGAATATAAGGAGTAGAAATTTATGTGATCTGTGCTGTTTGATGGCCCTTTTAAAGACGCTGTGTATCTGAATACAGGTGTCTGGAACAGGACAGTAAAGCCACTGTTCCACTCTGCATATATCTGACTTAGTTCCAGTGTATGATTAGAACAAGGACCATGAAGCACTACAGGAGATCAGAAAACCTGCTAGTTACAGTAAGAACTGTAAACTGGCAATATACAGGTCAGAAAAACTACACATCAGGACATAATGAAGATTAAGTATTTTAAAGCTACACTCATTGCTTCTTGGAGTAGTTTCTTGGGAAACTCTTATAGGAAAAAAATATCTAATTTCACCCTGAAAAGTTCTAGTTCAAGATGTTAGACTATAAGAGCCACCTCAAATTAGAAAAAAAGGAGAAGTACCTAAACCCAGCTTTCTTGTAGCTGGAAGGCAAAAATTTCTACTTTTGAGCTTTGAAAGTGATGAGGTGCATTAGAAAGAAATTAAACTTCTCACCTGAAAGAATAAAACACCTATTCATTGCAACCTTGTAGAAGGATGCAATGTTGAAAGCTCAGGGTGAATGTAGACTGCCATTCAAAATGGCCTATGAAAAAAAACACACAAAGAAGGAACTAATTCCTCAGTATGATTAGCGTGAAGCCTGCAAGAGACTATAAGTGGATAAGAGGTACCCTTCAAAAGTAGAAACCATATGAAAATGAGAAGAACAGAAAAGAGCCTTTTAGAGATTTTGCTAAAATCTCTAAAATACTTACTGTATTAATATTAATAATAAAATGTTCCAATTCATAACAAGAAAACAGCTTTGTACAAGCTGCACTAAACCAACATATAATTGAGATGAAAAAGTAGCATAAATAACAAAAAAACCATACTCAGATAACTTCAGTGTTCACTACGGGGAATTGCAAGGAGTTTCTGCAGCACAGAAAGCAGAAGAAAGATGAGGTATTTCCTCAGATAGATGTGTCAATAGAAAGTATTAAAAACTTCTAAGTAATAGTCCTGTGGCACCTCCTAAATATATTCACTCAAGCATTTAATTTATGTGACTTCCCTCTCAGTTCTTCGGTGGAATAGAGGTTTCTTCCTCATTTATGTATCACCAAGCTGCAAGTGTTGTAACTTAATCCATAAGGACAGGTCCAGAGTAGTCTATAGTGTTTATGATTCCAGAAAACAATACTTGCAGAAGTGGTTTTCATAGCAATTAATTGTCAGCATTTATATTTAGAGGTGGAGTAGGCTTGTCATGTGAGAAACTTTTTCACATCAGAACTCTGCACCAGATTCCTGAGCTATTAATTCTAAGATTTCAGTTTAATTAAAGTCAGTGCAATGGGTCTTTGTGTTTGTCTGCTGTGTTCAATAAATGACATGAAGCAGTGTCTGCACAAGCTAGATTTTTGATTAGTAATGGATGAAGACTATTTGTTCAATATACTTTTGTTGTCATAAGAAAGAATTAAATATTTACTTTGTCATTTATGGTTCATACAGCATTACAAGAATTCGATTTTGTAGTTAGTCTTGTTTTATCTCATTTTCAGGTGATCCCAGTGTTTCACAATTTTGCTTGCTTAATTAAATCATATGCTCAACTTGTCCTGAGAATATAATTGAGCATTTAAATAAATCCATTTTCCGATAATGTGGATGGCTTGACTTCCTTCTAGACATTCATGAGTTTTCTAGCATTCTACTTATGCATGTAAAATGTCAGATATTGCACAGTGATGGGTCCAATTACCCAGAAAAAAGAGTTGTATTTTGAGATTATGATTTTATTCCATGCAAAAAAAAAAAAAAAAAAAAAAGGGGCTTGGGTATCTGACAAGAAGATCTCACAGAGAGTTTAGATATGTCTTTCATCACATTTAATTAGATTGAATAGAAATATTGAAGTGTGCTTTTGCGTATTTTCTTTTCAAATCAAGACCCAAATCTGAAGATTGAATTACTGTCTTCTCTAAAAATTGTCTGTGTTTCTAAAAACCAGATATGATTATATTCATTTTAAAACCTAGGGATACAAGATTTAGTGGCGTCTTCATTGCTTCATGCAGACTTGAATATCAATCAGATGAGATGTGTGGAATGCAGTTTTTTACCTCAGCCTAGTACACAGCATTATCTCAGCTTCTCAGAACAGATACAAATTTGTCACTGCTATAAACATACTGCATCATCTATCAGAATATGCAGTTCACCCCAATGTGTCCCATATTTAAAATATGGGGGAGAGATCTTACAGAAATCTTTGATGTACCTTGGCAAAATGCTGGAAATAATTTTGCTGGTTCTGTTGGCACTGCCATTCATTAATAAAACACACTACTCTATGAAACAATATAAACAAAGGAAATGAAGCTGAAGCTCACCAGCAGCTACAGGGAGAGTGACTTTGTGCATTCTGTCTGTCTCTGCTGTGTAGCTGCTTGAGAAACAAATGCTTCATTATGTATACTGAAAACCTCAGAAACTACAAACGATGTATGCAGACCACAAGTCATTCCCTGTGAAAGAAAAAATCTCAGAAACTACAAATGATGTGTGCAGACCACAAATCATTCCCTGTGAAAGAGAAAGATCCTAGCATTTTAGTGTTTAGGGGTTTAATTTTTTGGTTTGATTAATTTAGTTTTTTAGGTGTTTCTTTACTGATACACAAAGAAGGATCAGAAAGCTCATGGTTGCTACAGCTCTTTAGAACGTGTTTGGTACGTATTTCTTGTCTATATATCTGGACTGAAAAACCTGACATTCATTTGGACAAAATGAGCAAGTGAAGTTAGTGTGGACATGAAATAAATTATTGTTATTTTTATTATAATTATTATTAAAAGAAAAAAGTTTATTTCAGGATCAGATTAGATTCAGAATTAGATTTTTTTTGTACCATCCTGTTGTATCTAATGGATAGACATAAAACTGTAAATAGCACCAAAGTGTAGCTTTTAAATTCTGATTTTAGCTGAAATAATTGTTCCTGAAAGGATTTTTTCAATGGGTTGTAGATTTTTTCTGTTTGTTTCTTTGTTTATGGGCAAATTTTGAGGTGTTTTTAGGATTCTCAGAATGGAGGTTTTCCATTTTCATTTACAATGAACAGACCAAAATATTTTATGCAGTGGACATGAGGGGTTTTCTTCTGTCTAAAAGCAGCTAATAACCTATCTTTAAAACAAATACATATATATAGCTTTTTTATTGTCCATTGTTTTTCAAGAGATTGTAAAACTATAGGGAAGAAGGAAATCTTCAGAGCTCAAAGAGTTCAGAGGTTAGATGCTCTGAAGTGAGGTCACAGTAGTGAATAGTTCCTCACATGCTTGGAGTACTTTAGAATAATCAGTATTGCATAAAAAAAATGTTTTCATTGATATTTTCTCCCTCCACAAATTTCTAATTTTAAGCAAGTAAATAATAGCAAGGTTATTTTAAATTCCTGGTGCAGAGTGGAGACCTATATCCTCAATAATTCTAAAGGCATGACTGAAGAATAGAAAATAAGATGTGAAGTAAAAATACCTCCTGGAGAAATGGTAAGAAATGAATATTTATGAATGAAATTTTGCAGCACCATTACTGTGATTACTTGAAAAAAACAAGGCTGTTCAAGAATTACTCTAAAGAAACCAAACTAGTGTCCATTCAGAAGCACTGGTTTTGCTCATCTGTGTTTTGTATCTAATTTCCTGAGATCTTTATGTGTAATGGACAGACAATATTAATGCTGAGCAATTTAACACACTCTTTATGAGAGGTTCTGGAGGAAGTGTGTATGAAATAGCCTCACAGGTGACTCAGTGAAATCTTACAGTCTATATGTATCAAATAGGACTGTGAAATCTGGAAATATCACTGAAGAGTGGAAACCAGACCTGCAGCTAAACTTCAAATGTTTTAGCAAGTAGATGAAAATCCACACTCAGAGAAGTGACAAAGCTTGAAGGCAAATCATTGTCTAACTGGATAAATGCTACTTGATTATATCAGGCACAGCCCAGTGCTGAAACAGTACGTAATATTCTCTCATCTAAGAAGTAATTTCATAAGTAGCTGAAAAACAACTAGCAAGGAAATCTCACCAGCTCACTTCTTAGCACTGAGTCCATCTCTCCTGGTGATCAAAGCTGCAAAAATGAGGAAGTGATTTTTCTTCTTTCCTTAATTTGAGGCAGGGGGAATATTTTGTGTATAAATAAACATGACAGGGAGTGGAGAACAGGAATTTTGTCCTCCTGTTAATTTCTCTGTGCATTAGCACGAGCATGAAATTAGCATTTCCCTCCTTCCTTTCCTGGAAGTTTCTTCTTGGAAATGATTAGGGGGATTCTTCTTTTATGAGTACTTGAGTAGTTCTGTAACTGTTGGGGAAAAAAGTCATTACTGGGAAAAAAATAATTACTGGGACAAGTAATTTGCTGCTTCGTTGTACTGACCTAGCTTATCCTTCCTAAGGAAAGAAAAGACGTCGCTTTCATATCTCTCATGTCATTATTCTTCCATTCTCACAGAAGATATCGTAATAAGGTGATGAATTTCAGCAGTTTTTAAACTTTGTTTAAGGAGGACTAATTATATGATTTTCTTTCCCTTTGTGGTGCAATAGTTGAGGAAGAGCTGCTACTAACATTCTGAACTGATGAAGCAATACTAGTTCTTTCCAGATAAGCACATTTTCCTAAGAATTAGTTTATGTCTGCCTTAAATATTCAGAGTTCTTTTCAACACTCTAAACTCAGTAATTGGATCAATTATGAGGAAAAAGAAGGAAAAGGTAATTTCATTTTAAGCGGAATAATTCCCCAGTACCCTATTATCTAAAGACACAGTGCTTTCCCATGGTAAAAGCATCTGCTGGGGAGGGAATGACTCAGGAATGTCTTGGCTCTTCTTGAACTCTGGAGGACACATTTCCTTTTCACTGGTTGCCAAGTCAGCCTAGCTCATGGAATATGACCCCCTGGGCTGTCATATTCTTGATTATTTGCTCTTCCAAAGGGCTGGAGGAAAAAAGAAATAGAAGAAAGGGTTGAAAGGATTCCTGGAACAAAAAAGCAATATATTCTACAATTGAAGTCAAAGTTTCTTAGATCATGTGCCAAAAAAGGCATAGTAACATGAAAGACCAATTATGATGAGATTAGCCACTTCAATAAGACTGATCAAATAGCTCATTAAGTGTGGTGTACAGTGTGATAGCAATGCACTATGGTAGAACAAAAGGAATTCAGTATTACTGTGCATATCTAATCAAGATAATTTCAAAACATTCTTACATTTAGACTAAAAATATTTTCCGTAGAAAATTATTAATACTATTACAAGTTATTCCCCCTTTAACTTGGCAAAATCCTCATTTCATTTTCATTAAGAATAATTTTCATAAAGGTTGGAAAAGACCTCTAAGACCATTGAGTCCAACTGTGAAGCTAAGGAGCCCACCACTGAACCATGTCCCTAAGTGCCACATGTCTTTTCAATACCTCCAGGAATGGTGATTCAATCACTTCCCTGAGCAGCCTGTTTCAGTACTTGACAACAATTTTGGTGGAGAAATGTTCCCTGATGTTCACCTAAACCTACCCTGGTGCACCTTGAGGCTATTTACTCTAGTCCTGTCACTTGTTACTTGGGATAAGAGACAAAGTAACATCTCTACTCATTATAATCTCCTTTCAGGTAGTTGTCAAGAACAATAAGGTCTCCCATGAGTGGACTTTTCTCCAGGCTAAACAACTCCAGTTCCCTCAGCTGCTCATTGTGAGACCTGTAATCTAGACCCTTCACCTGCCTTTCATAAGAATACTGAAACTTATTTTTCAAATAAAATTCAATCCAGGTTTTGGGGTTGTTTTTAATAATATTTATTCAAAATATTTTAATGACTTATTAGTTAATCAAAACCATCAGTTGTCCACCCGATATGAGCTATATAACAAAAGTAACTAGTGTTGTAGTTACCAGTTACAAGTTTCTCAAGCTAATAATAATATCTAACTGGTATATATATATATTGCACAATAGGGGTATCTAACAATATACCTTGTGTTAAAATTGGTTTTGCTCTTAGAAAACACATTAAATGATTTTGTGGCTAACTGGTCTTCTATTCCTGCTCAAGTCTTATTGCTTGTCATTGTGCAAGTCACTTCTTTTTTCTTCATGACCAGTCTGTAAAGTGACCATACACATGTTTCCTCTCTACATTCCTTTCAGTGCAAGGGCATTAGCTCATTGTATTTTTCTACATATACAAGCATGGAGGTTCCTGTCCTAAGCTACATAGTCTGAATGCAGACATACAGCAACAATGATACATGAAACCTTTCCTTCTGACTTGAAAGAGAGCTGAGACCGACTTCATCAAATCAGACCTTTATTAACTATTCCCCCAAATCCCTAAATCTTTACCAATGTGTTATATATGATCATGGGAACAGGAATTACTTTTCATTTCAGTGTGTGTTGGCTGTATTGAATAAATCTCAGATTTGTATGAAAATGCTTGTGAGCCACTGGAAAGAGTTGGAGACTTCAAGCAAGTAACTTACTTTTTCTTGAAATCTGCCAAGGATGAGACTATTGCATTTATTCTTCTAATGGGAATCCTCTTTAATAAATGCTGGATTACTAGGATGTAATTTGTGATTATATTAACATGATTACAGCTCTCAGAATCCCAGTAGAGGCTCTAGAAATATCATTAGGATTGTCAGTAGAAAGGAGTGTATGGTTTAAAAGGTTCTAAACTAATCATGCACTTATTAGTTATGGCCAAATTCCTGCTAACTCCCAGATGAGGAAGAAAAACCAGAACTAATCACTACAGTTGTGCACACAGGGGAAGGTGTCTGTACTAGAAAAAGTAGAATAAAACAGATCTCATGCCTATAATTACTTTTTCCATTATGTCATTTTGAATTATTACAGAAAAAAAAATAATAGTAGCATAGTAATACAAGGTGCTGATAAGCTACACCAATATAAAAATGTGTATCAAGACAGCAGCTGCAGAACGTTACTCTGTGAAAAAATCTTTACAGTTAGTAGAAACAGATTTATAAATCCATTTAGCAGGACAAATAGGTGTAGCTCTGACTTGAAAATAAGCAGATTCAGGGTACTAAGACTGATGATTACAATGCTCAGTCTTCTTACTTTAAAAAATGTCAGAATATCAAGGTTTTTTGTTTCAGAATATGAAACAAATGTGTACCACAGAAATAAATGTTAAAGGGGAAACACTCTTTTCAGAGACTATGATGATAACTTTCTATATTGTAATCCAGCTTTTAAAAACCAGCATCTAATCTAATTTTTAAATAAAATTATGATACTTTAATAGGGATTATGTAATAATAAAATCTAATAATTTAGATTTTCCAGGAAGACCATTTTTAAAATTTAGAGTAATTCCTGGTTCCAGCCAGTAGCTGGGACGGTTCATGGTTAGGACCCAGAAATTATTCTACACCACCTCACAACATTGCCAGGGAACAGGGAAAAGGACTGTCTTCTGGGGACAAGGGGCTCTGTCCAGTTGAGAAAACATGGTGTAGGGAGCCATCTGGTATTGTCTGTTGTTGGGTTTATTTTTCCATGAGAATCGTTCCTTTTAACTTTTGACTTAATGTTGTTGCTGTTACTGTTGGTTTTATTCTCTCATTGTGGTTTCCAGTAAATTGCTCTTAACCTGTGATGTTTGCCTCCAGCTGGAGAAGGAAGGGTAACTGGCACATGGTTTTAGTAGGAGTATTAAACTGGGGAATACCATTCCTAAACCATGACAACCTATTGAAAAGAAATTCTTAATTTTATTATGTGTTGTATATATTTGACATTAGATAATTATTCAGGTCTGTAGTTTGAGAAAGTTCTGAAATGAGGCCCTTCATCTGTATTATTAAATCGTTGCAAAAAGGACTAACTTCATCACAAACCATCCTGATCATCTCTGTTCCTAATATTTTATGGCTTCGTGTTTTACTTTCTGCTCCAAAAAATGTGGATATGGAACTACCTCAAAACCTCCACTTTAGAGCTGTGTGTATCATTATCTTGATTTGTCTTGGTTTGGGAAGACAGGTATCTGCCAGATAAAAGCTGGAGTTTGCTTTGGAATGGGAAGTGTAAGCCACACCCCCCCCTCCCTCTTTTTTCAATTATAAATTTACAATCAGAGGCTCTTAGGCAAAGATTTTTGGGAATAGGAAATAGCAGTTCTTTACTAGTATGTATTACAAAGCAACCAGACAAAAACAAATAAACAAACAAACAAACAANCAGGGTGTCCAGGCGGCAGAGGCAGAATGTCCCAGCAGGCAGGGGGGTGCAGGGTCACACTGTAGCAAGAGAAGCAGCGCTGGAAGAAGCCGAAGGCGAGGCAGGGCTGGCCCAGCTCCTGCGGGCGGCTGAGAAGGCTCCCGATTCAGGCCGAACCGATGGTAGTAGATATCCCAGGACTGGATCCCTTCGGCCACACCGAAAAAAAACTCCTCCAGCGAAACCGCAGCCCAGCAGCTCTCTCTCTCCGAACACCGAAAAAGACAAGGAACCTCCCCCCCACACACACACAGTCCTGAAGCTCTGTCTTCACCTTTGTTTTCGGTTAAGTATCCTTAAGTATCCAATACTTGGTCTCCTTGGTAACTTATGGGTGAAAAAATTCTTTAGAGAAAAGAAGGAACAAACCTAACCCCCAACATGATTTTAGTAACAGTCTGTGTTCTAATGTCTGAATTATTTCAACAGAAGACTGGGTCTTTTAGATATCTCAAAAAAGAAGGATAGCTGCAAAGTTCAATTAATTAAGCATAAAGTGCTCTCTCTACTTCCTTATTTCACCCCAGTATCATATCTTCTGCTGGCAAGATTCCTACATCAGATGTTCCTCTGCTTTTCTCACTTCCAAGGATCAACTTCTTATATGACTTTATGACCCTGATGAACACAAAAAGTGTCTTTCAGAGGAGATAGTAGTGGTGACTTCCCTTTATCCTTGATCAAAGTGTTTTTTTCTGAATATCACTGCTTTGCATTCTGTGGGGTTGCAAAATTTAGTTTAAAACATATTATTAGAATAGTGTAAGTTTTAGCTTTCCCTAGATGGGCCCCTTTTGTTAGTAGAATGCTTTCCTATCTTGAGTTGATAACAGTTTCAATGTCATCTCTAGGTTTTGCCTAGAGACAGACTTTGATTGGCCCCTTCCCTGGATGAGGTATACCCTCCTTTAAAGATGCCCCCCTTTTTCCTTCCTCTGTCCATCACTGAATTTGTTATCTCTATAGTCCAGAAACCTCCAAGGCCTCTGTCCTGGATTGGCAGAAGTCTTGGGTCCACTCCCCTGTATACCTGTGATTTGTTACTAACTATGTAATGTAGTAGGCATTTATTGTATTAATTGTTTTATTGGCTTTTGGTTTTATCTCCCTCCCCTCTTTGTTTAAAAAGTATAAATACTCCACGATAGCCCAAGGGAGGTGTCTCTCCTTGGGCATGGTAGGTTCCCCCATGTCCCCCAAATAAACCTTTACTTCTTTCCAACTTCGGAGAGTCCACTTTTTCTGAGACACCACAACCATGACAACCGAAAAGGAGGTGCAGCTGAGCCAAAAACCCACATATTGGTTCTGTTGAGACGTGCTGAGCAGCTGAGGAGACCCAGCTGAGGGCAGCTGGGCTCAGAGAAAGCCTCGCACTGCAACACATTCAATTCCATCCTTAGGATTTAATTCCATCTGGAGCTGAGTCCTCATCTGCTGATTTCACTTAAAAATCAGTATGCAACCCTTTTACAACCTGCCACTGAGGTGGGGTAATTGATCTTGGTTGGGGAAAATTAGCATGAAACAACACTGGATAACCAGTGTGTGTGTGTATAGATAAAATAATGTATATTTTAGAACAGTTTGGTTCAATGGAAAGGAGATATGCAGCTCCTTTGGTTATTAGTTATAATAAAATAACAGTATAGAAGTATGAAAATATTATTTAAGAAAATATATAAGGAAAAGAAAGAAAGAGAAAGAAAGGGTAAGTGTAGACAGAGGAGAAGAAAGATATCACTACCCATGGATCCACCAACAAGGAATTTATATGTCCATGGGTCACAGTCTTGATAGATCAGTCATAGGGGAGGCCCTGGGAAAAAAAGAGTTCAATGGGTTAATATATTTTCAGGTTAATGTGAGAAAATCCAAGTACCTCCAACAGGGGAGGAATGGGGGGAGCTTTAAAAACATGGATCATGTGAAGTCCTCTGGTGGAAGAGCCCAGAAATTAGTCTGATGGTGCTTTGGTGGTCATTGATGTTCCCAGAAGCCATTTGTCCCAAAAACTGGGGTAAGAAGTGCATAAGTACTTGCTTGCTTCCTTCCCCACAATTTTCCATGGTCTGAATTTTTGTCTAGATGTATTAATCAGGATGTGCTAACCAGATCTTGCCTTCAGGCCTGGAATTAGCACCTTCCTGTTGAAAATTCCTTTCTTCTGTGCTTACCTCAAGCCCACTGTGGTGGCTTATCTTATGGCAAGTTCCTTCTGTGCCCTTGACAGTGTTTGAGACAAGCAACTGTGCTCCCTAGTCCTTTCACCATCCTGTGGCTCAAACACTGTCTTCCAAGGACTTCTCATCAGTTCACGGTTTGTCCACCAGGCTTGATGCATATGTAATAGAGACAAGAGAGAAAAATAGAAAGACAAAAGAAGACAGATAAAGTAACTCACTGTCCAATACAATGTGATTATTAAAAAAAAAAAAAAAAGACAGTAAGTATCAGAAGAATAACCACAGGCTATAATTATAATTTATGAATTGATGGAATAAACCAGGATCTGAATAGCTAAAATCACAGCCCTTGATATTAACAATTTCCAAACACAGGTAAAGTTAAAAGCCCTTAGAACACATGTTAGGAAATGTACAGGATATGGGAATTCAGCTAGGAATTTAGTGGAATGCAAGTCTCTGATTTACTTTGAAAAAACCCTGACAGGAGAATCCCACCATGGAATAGAAGTTGCACTTTGTGATATAATGTCTAATGATTGATAACCTGGTTCGTTCCACAAATGGTTCCAGGTAGAGTTGCCTGGAAGCTAATAAAAGGCTTCCCTGTATTCTATCCATGTCCCATTTTGGTACCTGACTGTCCTCCTTTCTGCTCTAGGAAGAGCGACTTAACCGTAACATTTTCTTCTGTTTTTTTAAGACTATTAAATTTACTCATTATTATCTCTGAAAAAATTAGCCAAATGATTATAAATCTAAAGACTTCTGAGGCAGAATGAAGAAGGTTAACACATCTTTCAACAAATTCCTCCCTTCTGTGTTTATCACAGGTTCCTGCTGCAGTGGCTTATCTTATGATAGGTGGTTTCTGTGTCCATGACAATGCTTGACATAGGCAAACGTGATCTTTAAGTCCTTACAATCCACTGAATAGAAAAACTGATTAGGATTTAAATACGAGTATAGGCACCAGATCTAATATGAGGAATGACTGAAAGAGGATGATCTTAGCATTTACCAGGTGCTCTTGCAATTCACTGTATCAAAAACTGCAGGAACAGAAATCAGAGATATCTATAACATACAACATTTATTAGAAGATACAGACCTGTTTTCTGTAAAGGTTACTGATTTGAAAATTTTCAAAAAACTTAAACTATCTGAGTTGAAGCTACAGCCAACATGACACTAGAACATATCTTTCTTTCAAACTCCAAGAACCTTTAACTCAAAAATATATAATTCAGCATATGAGACAAAGGAAAGGGGATACTCAAGAATGTAGAATTTTTCTTTGCAGGAACACAATTTCAAAAGTGTATGGCTCTGTATAGTGTTATAATAATTTCATTCATGACTCAGTAAATCAACATAGCTCAAATTAAACATTTCATTTACAGATGTTTTCTGATAATTGTTTTAACAACTAGGTGGATCACTGGAAAAAGTGCCTCACATCAACTTTAATATATCAGATTTCAAAACTCTACAAATAATTGTAAGAAAGTGCATTAAATACTTTAAAAGTGGAAGCTGTACTGTCTTCCCAGAAATTCATTATAACCTACTCCAACTTTACAACCTGCAATTAACATGGAATAAAATCTCTGCTTGCTCCAGAGATGCTCAATAGGAAATGCATTAGAATTTTGTTTTTGGTAACACAATCAAGACAAGATCTGACATTATTTTAGTTAATTAGATTATTTTCGCTAATTGGTTTTGTCTACAATTTATTTTGAATTTCCTACTGCCACAGTCTTTTGAAAATATTCATTAAAATGAGAACGCAGTCAAATGAAGCTCTCCATCTTAGCTTAACATCAAACTTTTGATCTCCATCCGTATTTAGCACTTAAATTTAGGCAATTAAATAAATAAAAAATAATTATGTAAATAATAACTGAAATACATACCTTTTTTCTTGTGTGGCATATACTAGATTAATTAAAAGCAATTTTTTTCTAAATTTCAGTGAAGAAAGGTCGAGCATGGAATGCATGACTTGGAAACAGCAGAAATGTCTTAAAGGTAAGTAAACAATTTTTAAAAAATATTCCATAAATAAAAATGAAAGACATATTTTATCTGAAGATAATTTTAATGTTCTGGTTCCCAGTTTTCCTTCTGATAATGAAACACACAATATAGGTTTTAATATTGGAAATAGAACTTCTTACTTTTTGTTGGATGTATAAAATGAATCCTTCTTTTTGGTTAACATGCAGAAAAACAGCAACTTAATTTGGTATATATAAACAGTAGATTAAAGATTGATAAGTTAATTCATATCATACTGAAAGGCATGACACTGGTGTAAGTCCATTTCCTGAGCACATGGATCTCTCCTGGCAATTTAAATTTCTGCTTTTGTGTTTATCTCCATCCCTGTACACATTATTCCATACCCTTTCAAATTCTTACTTTTAAAAAAAGTGTATGATAGTATTAAAAACAAAGCAATTAAATTAAAAAAAAAAAAATTAAAATCCCTGTTTACTTTTTCAGATAAGTTACTGTTTCCAGGACTATTAGGGGAGAATTTAGCTGAATATTTACTTTTCATATTTCATTTCTGTAAAGGAGTAAGACCTATTCTTTGTCTACATGACAACATGAGGCAAACGGTCTTCTGGAGTATTCTTTAACAATGGGTTTTTTTTTGTTTTTTTTTTTTTTAATTGATCTGCTTTAAAATACTTAGCCATCAACTTTAAATAAAGAACTGCTTGAATGACAATAATTTCAATTTTGTTTTAATGTATTGAACAGATTTATGCAATGTATTTTATATGCTAAAAGGCATATATTGTGTTTAATTGCCATAAGAAATATGTCAGGATAGCTGCAATAAGAAATTCCTGAGAACAGGCCTCAAAATAAACCTAAAGAAATGGCTGAAGCAGTCTCTTAAACTGGTATTAAATAAAAATGTTCTAATCCATGATGTACTATTATATACTGATTGCCGAAAGCTTTTCCAGTTCAGAGCAATAAGCTGAACATGGATCTGACAGAGGCCTACATTGGTACAATATTACTTCACAGTTAGGTGATCACAAGCTGCCAAGTAATTTGTAGAGATACCAGAGAACAGGAGACAGACATGTTCTTGCCCTGAGGCTTATGAGAAGGGCAGGAGAGTGATACTGACTAAGCACTGTACAACTACCAAAAAATATTTTCAGTATTTTACTTTCTCAGTACTTAGAAAATCTCACCTTGCTTGGTGACTGGAACCAAATATATCTCAGTAGTGAAAGAAGCAGGAGATAAAGTGATATCTAGGTATTCTTCAGAGTTTGCTTCCCTTTATTACTGAACTTTTGGGTGAAGGAAAATCCTTGCTTGTCTAGTCAACAGACTGATACATGAAAGAAACTTTCACACACAGACAAATGAATAGAGGCTAGATAAGATAGAGGACGTCTCTTTGTCCACTGGTTAGAAAAAGAAGAAAAGCAAGCAAGAACTATAAGCCAAGGTATGCAGGTTAGATGTGATTAATGAACCCAATATGTAAAAAACATACATTAGAGAGTAAGACTATCTCCTATGCTAAAGAAGAAATACATTTATGAAAAACTGAAACTGTATATGAAGAAATATATTAGCTCTTTATGAACATCTTAAACTGTCAAAAATAGTAAATATAACATTTTTCCTTTTTTTTTTTTTTTTCCAAAAAAGTTACAGACAATAAAATTTCACCCCATGGTTTATTTTTCATTGTTTTCTCTTTAAATTGTTTCTGGAAATTATGAAGATCTTTTTTTAATTATTTGCATTATTTTCATCTAAGCTACTACATTCACTACCAATACCCTATGAAGAAAAAAATGGAAAAGTCAAGAATTCATTTCTTACATTCTATTATTTCTAGTTTCTTTACAGAACTAATGAGCTGAAAGTTCTAATTAAATGTGGTGTTAAACCAAGGTAAAATGTGGTTTATTTACAGCAGAGGAATCATGTCACAATTCTCTTTCAAAATAGAAGTCAATTGCTAAAACCAGTATTAAGATCTAAAGTAATATTATCCTGGTCCATTCTCTTCTGTGTTGCCCTACAAAGTTTTGCAGCAACAAAGAAACAGTGTCAGTATCTTAATGATAACACTATCTCAACCAAAACAAATATTCCAAAACATGCCAAGTTTATATCCTAACAGAACTTTAAGTTAGACTCACAAAAATTAGTAACATGGCCCCTAAAAAAACTCCTCAAAACAACAAAAAAACCCCTAGGTTTATTTTAAAAAGAAGTATGCAATATTTTGGTGGGGAAAACCAGAAGAAAATACATATATAATACGTGAATTGAACCAAAGGCGTCAAGTCACAGACTCAAATGGGAAGCCTTTTTTTCCTCTTTTGTTCTTTTTTGGTAGTTTCTAAAGTGCTTATAATATTTACTGCTTAAATTCTGTCTGCCTTGAGTTCTAGATGTAGAATTAAAGCATAAAAAGGGATCCCATAACATTCCCACATATCTGAACTCATGCAATCTCCTTGAAGCAGTGCTGATCCTCTCATTCTTATGGTTATCACAAAGTGATAAGACTCTGTTAGTGCTCTGAACAATGCCTAACCATATAATTTTCTTGAGGCAAATATAAAAAGACAAAAACTATTTTAAATCTTTTAGCAGAGATATTTAATTACAATATGAGCTAGAAGTGAGTTTTAAACAGAGATACAGACAGAGACATGAGAAAGACAGTGGTCAGAGAAAGAATTCAGATAAAACAATTAAAAATAATTTAAAAAAAACCCTTGAAAACAAATTTTGCATTTTCTCTTTCCTACTGCATCTTACAAGACTTAAATCAGAAACTTTCAGTGACTTTAAAAATAGCAATAGAAATAGAAAAGCTAGCAATACATTGTATAGATGTACTGGTTTTCACTATGATAGAGTTAAATTTCTTCAGAGTATTTAGGATGGGGTTATGTTTTGGAGATGTGATGAAAACAATGTTGATAACCCACCAATGGTTTAATTATTGCTTAACAGTGCTTACAGAGCACCATAGCCTTTTCTATTTCTCACATCACTCCACCAGTGAGTAGGCTCGGGGTGCACTAGACTTTGGGAGGAGACACAGTTCTGGGGAAGAAGGAGAAGTGGAGAAGATGTTCAGAGTTAAAAGAGTTTGTCTTCTCAAGCCACAGATATGCAAGATGGAGCTTTGCTTTCCTGGAGATAGTTGTCAGTGAATTCCTTGTTTATTCTTGCTTTTGTGTGCATCTTTTTTTTACATGCTACACAGTCCTTGTCTCAGTCTTTGAGTTTTCTCACTTTTACCTTTCTGATTTCCTCCCCCATCCCACCAGACATGAGTGAGAAAGTGGCTGTGTGGCACAGAGATGCTCACTGGGGTCACACCACAATCACAGAATAACTTCTGAAGTATTTCATTTAGATTTCTGATGCCATAGTAACGCTCCCCAGCCCTGACACGCCTTGTTTCCATGGTCACACTATAGCACCACGAGATGCTCGCTCCATATCAAGTCCAGAGGTTTTTCCCAGGTAAGCTTTAATACTTACAGGTGTAAGTATTAAGTATTCTTTCTCAGGAAAAAATTAATGTCATTCACACCCACAAGAGAATGGCCTTCTGTAGCCTTCTTCTCCACTGTTCACTTTATTATTTTATTGAACAAATTTTAATAGAATACTGTACAGAACAGATTGACAAAGAGCGATTAGGTCGTATCTGTCCCAGGTGACTAGACTGTTCCTTGCCTGACTGACACAAAATTAAGACTTTCTTCCCCAGTTCTCCTTGTGCATTCTACTCCATGGCACACCTACCACACCTGACAGAAGCTAGTTACTCACACATCACATAATCTTGAAATTGGATATCCAAAGGGCACACAAATATATATTTACATCTCCCACATGTCAGTAGTGTTCAAAAATCCTGTCATCAGTGTTTCCTATTCTTTTCTCTTTCAAAATTTTTGCATAGAGAATCTCAGAATCACAGAATGATGACATCTGGAAGAGACATCTGGAGGTCATCTTTTCCAGCCCCCTCAACAAGCAGCATGATCTAGAGCAGGATGTCCAGGACAGCTTTTAAATATCTCCAGAATGGAGAAGCCACAAATTCTCTGGGCTTTCTGTTCCAACCATATTATTCTTCTTTCATCCTGTTCTTGATATACAGATAAAGAAAAATTTAGATTCTATGCTATGTAACACCATTTAAAATCCATGCATGGCACTTCATACAATTTAGCAGTCATTTAAAAGCTTTGTTTCCTAAGGATTTCTTTTAGAATTCTGATAATATACTTAAGGGATCCTGAATTTAGACCCTCCCAGTACATAAGTGCTTCAATATCATTTTTGGGGCTGTATCACTTAGGTGCCATAATTTCATATTTAGAGGCCTAATGTTACAAGAACGAGTTGTATAGAAGCATAGAACCACCACATCATTAAGGTTGGAAAAGTCCTTTAACACTACTGAGTCCAAACACCAGCCTAACACTGTGAAATTCTTCACTAAACCATGTCCTTAATTATCACAGCTACACATATCTTAATTGCTTCCAAGGATGGTGACTTAACCACTGACATGGGCAGCCTGTTCCTATGCTTGACATACCCAATACAAACCTCCTCTGGTGTAACCAGATGCAATTTCTTTGTGAGAAAGAGGGCCAGGGTCATCTTTGAAAACTGGACATATGAACCTCTTTTAACTACCTTGAAAAATACGGCTCAGGGATGTTTACAGAATTGTCTTGTTTGTGTCTACCCTGTTTTCCTTTTATCTGTCATGTAGTCCTAAAATGTAAGCAAACAGCCTCAATCATGCAATATTGTCCACAACCCTGCTATTTAGAGAGTGCATTTTGTTAAGTGTTTGGTTGTTAATAAAGGGTAGAACTTGTTTTAATTTTCTCTGCACTCTGGAGTCATATGTCTTGCTCTTCTCATTCAACCAGGGACAAAAGTCATTCCTGCTTCAGGTGACATTAGCAGCTACTGAATCATTTCATATGCAGATTAAAGACTGCATTACAGCCCTCTTCATGCCTAGAATACCAAATAATTAAGTGCCTAATCCATAACTACTGCATCCTCCAAACTGTCATGCAAAATACTGAGGTGCCATGCCTGCTACTTCTGGTAGTGTCTATCCATTATTATAGACTATTGTATAATTATATTTGTAATATTGTTTATAATGGTGTAGTGGTTTTGAAAGCAAAACAAATGAGAGGCTCCAAGTCAGAAATACAATTTAATAGGAAGAAAGAAAAAAAAGGTAAAGGTAAAATAAAAATACATGCAATAATACAAAAGACCACTGACAGAGTCAGAATACAACCTGATCAGGGTGATGGAAGCAGTCCAGATGAGGTGGTCTTCCTGAAGCAGTGATCCCGTAGAAAGGTCTGGTAGCTCGAGTCCTCTGGGAATCCAGTGGGTAAGCCCCCTGTACTGTCCCAAACCCCAGATTATATACAGGTGAGAATGCTTGGTTCCTCCCTCTGGGCGGAGCATCTCACAATGGGATGATGGGTCATGCAGGGAGTCCTTGATTGCCCATTAAACAGAGATAACTCCAGAGGGTGTTATCTATGAGTCATGGGCAAGGCATTTGATGGGCCATTAGCAGATGATAACCCTGAGGGAAGGGGTCCAGGAAGAGCACTGCTCCAACAATTGGATTCAACGGTTCATTAAGATGGTGATAGAAGACTTTGTGCACATCCTACACTACAACCCAGGACAAATGGGGTGAAAAAAAAGGGTGTTGGAAATTACTTCTGACCTTTTCAGTGCAGATTGTCTTATTCTTGGAGCATTTTTGTGGGATTTTTAGGAGTGTTTTTAATGTGATCCTCCTTTTCAAGATTCATATGTATGCTGAATATCAAGCATTTTTTATCCCTTAGATTTTTGAAATTTATGTCAAAATTTCCTAGGTGAATGCCAGTTCAACCAATACCAGAAAACATTGAAATGATGAATTTTACACTTGCCATTGTCCAGTCACAAATATACAAGACAAACGGCAATAATTTCCTACGAAGTCAAAATTTATCAGCTGTTGATAATACTACCTCTACATCTTACAGTCTTACGGTAAACTTATTTTCAATATGTTTGATTAATAAAAGCATTCATACACAATATTAAAAAGGAAGCTATTTTTTAAAAATATGTATCATATCAATTCTTGAAGACTACTGGAAGAAAAAAATCTCCATGGAAATCTGTGACTGTACCAGAAATCTTGCAAAAGCCATATAGCCTCTGACATCAAAGTACTTCTCACTTTCAAGTATCCAGATGTCAATACATATGAGAGTTTGCTCCTTTGGGGGTTACATTATTACTCTTAAGTCAATCAAACATAGATTTCTTTATCCTGAAAACATTTCAAAAATGTTTTTCCCTGGAATGATTCAATGCACATTTATGAAAGAATGTGATGATTTAGAATATAATTAACTCAGCATAGTGTAAGACACAGGATCACTTCTTTGTGAAATCAGTACTTGAGATTTCATTTAATAATTAAGACATTCAGGTAAGTTCTTTCACATAATACCGCAAGCCATTTAATACTGGGAACTTTTGCTAAAAAAAAAAAAGGAAAGCTTTTTGTAGCAGTTTGAGGGACAGTTCTAAAATTTCAGTAGTATCTTGTCCTGTAAAAAACAAGCTGTTAAGAAACTATGAACAAATTGTTTCATCTGAAAAAAAACCTGCGACACAGCCTTTACAATTTTTTGCCCCACAGAAACATGGAGGGACGACTCACATAACTGGAGCACTGCACTGAATAGCTACAAGTGCTTCAGGAGAGACAGGAAAGGGAGAAGAGGCAGAGGGGTGGCCCTTTTATTAGGGAAGCTTTTGATGGCATAGATATTGAAGCTAATGATGATGAAGTTGAATGCCTATGAGTAAGAATTAAGGGGAAGGCCAAAAAGGCTGACGTCCTACTGGGAGTCTGTTATCCTCCACCCAACCAGGTAGAAGAGGTGGACAACTTATTCTGTAAGCAGCTGGAGAATGTTTCAGGATTACCAGCCCTTGTTCTTGTAGGCAACTTCAACCTGCCAGACATCTGCTTGGAACTTAAAACAGCAGAAAAGAGGCAGTCCAGGAAACTTTTAGAGTGTGTGGAGGACAACTTTTTGTTGCAACTGATGGGTGAGCCCACCAGGGGAGGGACTATATCAGACCTGTTGTTTACAAATAGAGATGGGTTGGTGGGAGATGTGGTGATTGGAGGCCACTTGGGTCACAGTGATTATGAAATTATAGAGTTTTTGATATTTGGTGAAATCAGGAGGAACACCAATAAGACTTTTACATTGGACTTCTGGAGGGGAGACTTTGGCCTATTTAGGAGAATTATTCAGAGTGTTCCTTGGGAAGCAGCCCTCTAAAAACAAAGGAGTTTTCAGTAAAGACAGGCATGCTTCAAAACAGAGATCTTGAGGGCACACGAACAGACTGTCCCTGTGTGCCGAAAGATGAGTTGACAAGGCAAACGTCCAGCCTGGATGGGCAAGGAGGTTTTGGAGGAACTTAGGAATAAAAAGAGGATGTATCATCTTTGGAAGGAGGGTCAGGTCCCTCAGGAAGTATTTAAGGGGACTACTAGAGCATGTAGGATTAAAATTAGGGAGGTCAAAGCTCAGTCTGAACTTGAAATGGCGACATCTGTAAAGGATAATAAAAAATGTTTTTACAAATATATCAGTGGTAAAAGGAAGGGTAAGACCAACCTTTGTTCTTTATTAGACATAGGAGGGAACTTAGTAACTGCACATGAGGAGACAGCAGAGGTGCTTAATGCCTTCTTTGCTTCAGTGTTCAGTGGGAAGACAATTTGCCTTCAGGACAACTGTCCTCTTGGGTTGATTGATGGTATCAGGAAGCAGAATGGTCCCCCCATTATCCAAGAGGAGGCAGTCAGAGAACTGCTGAGATGCTTGGATATTCATAAATCTATGGGCCCAGATGGGATCCATCCCAGGGTAATGAGGGAGCTGGCAGAAGATCTTACAAAGACACTCTCCATCATTTACCAACAGTCCTGGCTCACTGTTCAGGTTCCAGATGACTGGAAGCTGGCCAGTGTGACACCCATTCACAAAAAGGGTGGGAAGGAGGATCCTAGGTTAACCTGACCTCAGTATCTGGTAAGATTATGGAAGAGTTTATCCTGAGTCTCTTACAGGATGCAAGACAGTCTCTTAAGCAGCATTTACAGGATGGCCAGGGTATCAGACCCAGCCAGCACAGGTTTAGGAGGGGTAGATCATGTTTGACCAACCTGGTCTCCTTTTATGACCAGCTGACCCTCTTGGTGGATGCAGGAAAGGCTGTGGATATTGTCTATTTGGACTACAGCAAGGCCTTTGACATTGTCTCCCACAGCATACTCCTGGAAAAGCTGGCAGCCCACGACTTGGACAGGAACACTCTTTGCTGGGTTAAGAACTGGCTGGATGGCTGGGATCAGAGAGTGGTCATGAATGGTGCTGCATGCAGCTGGTGGCCAGTCACCGGTGGTGTTCCTCAGGGATCTGTGCTGGGGCCAGTTCTGGATGAGGGTATTGAGTCTTTCATTAGTAAATTTGCAGATGACACTAAGCTGGGAGCATATATTAATCTGTTGGAAGGTAGAAGGGCTCTGCAGAGATACCTGGAATGATTGGATGGATGGACAGAGTCCAATAAGATGAAGTTTAAAGAGTCCAAGTGCTGAGTCCTGTGTTTTGGCCACAATAAACCCCTGCAACATTATAGGCTGGGGACAGTGTGGCTGGACACTGCCCAGGCACAAAGGGACCTGAGGGTACTGGTTGAAAGCTGACTGGACATGAGCCAGCAGTGTGCTCTGGTAGCCAGGAAGGCGAATGGCATCTTGGCCTAGATCAGGAATAGCACGGCCAGCAGGAGCAGGGAGGTCAGTCGTCCCCTGTACTCAGCACTGGTCAGGCCACACCTTGAGTGCTGTGTCCAGTTCTGGCCCCTCAGTTTAGGAAGGACGTTGAGACCCTTGAGCATGTCCAGAGGAGGCAACGAGGTTGTGAGGGGCTGGGAACACAAGCTCTATGAGGAACAACTGAGGGAGCTGAGGGTGTTTAGTCTTAGAGAAAAGGAGACTCAGAGGTGACCTTATCACCCTCTACAACTTCCTAAAAGGTGGATGTACTCAGATGGGGGTTGGTCTCTTTCTCCAGGCAGCAACTAACAGAATGAGAGGACACAGTCTTAAGCTGCATCAAGGGAAATATAGGTTGGATATTAGGAAAAAGTTTTTCATGGAAAAAGTGATAAAGTACTGGAATGGTCTGCCCAGGGAGGTGGTGGAGTCACCATCCCTGGATGTGTTTAAGAAAAGACTGGATGAGGCACTGAGTACCATAGTTTAGTTGAGGTGTTAGGGCATGGGTATGACTTGGTGATCTTGAAGGTCTCTTCCAACCTAGTCATTCTGTGAATTCTGTGAATTTCATTCCCTAATTCAATCACTTGTTTCTTCAGTTGTTTTTTTGTTTTTTTTTTTAAACTAGGCTATTAGGGAATCTGCTGAGTTACAAAGTGCAAAACACTTTAGGAAAATTGTTTGGGACCTTGCTGACCTTCTAGTGATATTTCTAACCTATCACTCAATTATGATGGAGGACAGAAAATCTGTTACCTTACTCTCATTGACTACTGCAATTTTGAAATAACCGTATGACTAGATGCTGAGGTTAGAAGGCAATAAAAAGGAAGAAAATATGAAAATCTCTGCAGGCAGTAATTTGGGGAACACTGATTAAGTTTCTTTCCTTTTCCCCTTTATTCTAGCAATCCAAAACCTGCTGTCCCTGTTTGAGACCTTAGATGCTTATCTACTTATTCTATACCTGTATCACTGTTGCTCAAGTAGTAAACAGGTACAAGATACTCTCTATTTTCAGTAAGTGTAACCTACTAAAGCAGAGGTGAAGAAAGTTCAGAATTCATTGCAAGAAAACACTCAGAGACAGACACAGACATGCTTGCACTGATCTTTGCCAGTGAGCAGGCTGGGATGGGCTGGTCTTCCTTAACCAGGCAGTCACATCTCACAGCTGTGCCTGACCTCAGACTTCTATGTCTTCCAGGCTGCCATGCCAGTGATCTTCTGGAAGTTGGGGGCTGCCAAGTAGAACTTTTCGGGGTGACTTCCTTAAAACATCCTCACTAGACACCATCAGTTTTGCCAGTGCTGGACAGCTTCCTCCAAGCAGTGTAGTCAAAATTCCCAGCTTCTGCTTTCTGCTGATTCCCCCAGCGTTAGCCAGGTCATCCTCTACTCACACTTCATCAAACTACTCATCAGCTCCAGAACTCTTCAGTCAAATGAGATTAGAATATGCTAGAATTTTAAAGGGCAGAAACACCAAGGACTCTTAATGAAAAGTAGACACAGAGAATGAAACTTGTTCATGATCTTGATCCAGCTGCTGCAGAAGTGAAAGAGAATTTCCCCATTGTTTAAGAAGGGTGCTAGGTACCTCTCTCCCTGTCTGGTAAAGTTTGAACATTACATTTAACCCTAATAATAGAGAGAAAATTTGTTGTATATATGATTAAAATCCCAAGAAAAGAACATTATTGAAAGGAAGGGACATTTTAAATCTGACTAATTAGATGGAGGAAGTTAGAGGAAATTATTTACTCATTCCTGGATACAAGCAGGGAGAAGCACACTTTTCTACCAGGGGGAAACAAATATGTTTTTTTCTACCAGATTTAGTGATCATGTACACCATCTCCAAAGACAGATATTGGTCCACCTCTGATTTATTCCTGAAACACTTTCCATCTCTNAAAAAAAAAAAAGTAGCTATGGTGCAATATTCTGGTTCCCCTTATATTTTCTTACAATTAGCCTGGAAAAATTACCGTGTTCAATATCTAGACAACCCTCCCTATAGGTCAAGATTGCTTCATAAATTTTTGTTTCAGAAATTGTACTTCAGCTGTAGACAAATAAAGCTGACAACAATGATATTTGGTCTTGACCCTGTATCATTTCATTGAGTGCTGAAAGGAAATAATATCCTGACTTCCACTGGGAAAGTCTGAACCCTGTGATGCTGTACCCAAAGTTGTGCACTCTCTTTTCTGTATATATCAATATACTATTTCATTTTTTCTTATCTGATACTTTATGTTTATACACAGGGGTTTATGTTCATACATCCCTCAAGGATTTAAACCCAGAAATGGATCAGGTTTAATTCAACTAATTAAATTCTAAGAAACAGTACATTCTTAATGCACAGGAAGACTCATGCTCCAACAACAGGCAAATTATGTTCTTAAATTCATGGTTGTTGTACTCACATGATTATCCAATGTATTTTTTCTCACATGGATATCTGTGTGAATTTAAGAGTACAGAAAACACCTGTAGTATGGTTAAGAAAATACAACAATTCTTATTTCTAAACAAAGTTCATAAAGTTATTATTACATCTTATTTTGAGTATTCCTCAGTACTTTATCTATTTTTAATATTAGCCTTCATTTTTAGCACAAATGAACATCTGGATTGTTTTACATTTTGTATTATTTTATCTACATCCATAATTACACAAATAAAAAAAGAAACATGAAGTGAAACAGGAGGGGTTTTGGACAAAATCCTTATGTTTAAACAGAGTTAGTACATGAATTCATGTCCTTTTTGCAGTCCCAACTGTGAACTTAATTTGTATATGTTTTATCTGTAATTATCTATGTAGATTGGATAAACTACTCTTGCATATAAATAGGAACCTAAGCCTACAGTTACTTGACTGGCATGAAATCAGGGTAACTGATCTTGCAACTGAATGTCTAATATATCTATAATGCAGGTCAGAAAAATTCAGTTAATTCTCTATAATCTTTTGATAAGAGAACCATCCTGGCCTTTTATTCAAGTAGCAAGCTGTCAAAAATAGAATACCTGACATGCATTTTCTGCACTGCTTTGTAAGGATAGGCTAAAATTTCTGCACTTCAGCTCTACTAGGCAAAGACAATCTGTTCTAAGAGCGATAGCAAAACATCAGTAAAGTCAGGAATTTTCTTGTTACCAAACTATTTTACCTAATAAATAATTTGCTTAGCCAGTATTTCAACCTTTCCTGATGAACTTGATGATGGTAAAATCCACACAAAAAGGTACTGTATTTCTATTCCCCCCTTCAAATTTTAGTTGAAAGTAAAGGAAGTTTTAAATAAATGTGTTATAATCCTGCAAACTATTCTTATTACTGTTAGCATTCTTTAAAAAACAAAAGTGAGAAAAATTCACTTTTAGTATATTGCCAATAGCTAAGAGATTACTTACAAAAGAGCTTCTCCAAGACATTTCAGATTGATAAGAATTTCATAAAAAAAAAGTTCTTCAGAAAGGAAAAGTACCTACAGGCTGAGGGTGCTTCTCCACAAAAACACATTTTCTATAGATGATGTGCTCTTTGAATAGTGTGCTAGTGGCTGGTCAGACCACTGGGGGCAGGTCAGAAGGAATGAAAAAATGTGACTTTGAGCTCACATTTACATAACCTTCTCCTCTCAAAAGTCCATTTTCCTGCTGTCTCTAAATAACCTGAGGGCACTTCCTTCTAATGTTAGACTGCAGAGGCCACTGAGGAGCATAAACATTGTTCAACAAACAGCACAGGATAAATGCAAACAAAATATGCTCCTTTTTCTTCATCTTAGATGCTGATAGAGTTAGACAAGACCCATGTGTCATGTCTATCAACTGCATGAAATATGATACATTTTGGAGAGTTAAGCCCAAATAAATTTTATGAAAGTATATTTTTAATATTGTGTGTGTGTATATATATATACACATATATATATATATGTGCATATATATATATATGTCTTCCCACACATTTTCTGATTCTCATTGTTATTGTCATTCTCATACAAAAATGCATGTGTACATATTCACCTGGTAAAACTATGTATATGCCAAGATCCATGTTGGAACTTTGATTCGTCTTTCACACACCTGGGAAAAGGTAGTTTCTAGAGCATATGCACTCTGGCCATGTCTAGACCCTTCCTATATGATCAGAGCTATTGTGCTTTCACTGTGTCACAGAAGTGACAAAGTAAGAGTAATACAGCTGGGAAATGAGCTTGTATGCATGGAAAGAATGACATAGTGCATGTATTTCCATTAAGGGAATTATAGGCAGAAATATGCTTCCTCTAGTCAGTGAATTAACACAAAAGAATTACCAGAAGCATGATGTGGCTGAACCACTTAATATTTCCTTATACATTTCAAGCCTTGGTGGGAGCCACAGCATAATGGTTCATTGGACCAGAGACTGAACTTTTTTTTTGCTGAAACATATGATGCCTTCTGTAGCATTTAATTATTTTTTTTTTCTACAGGGTGTACTAACTTTGTGAAGAGCTGTTCAGAAAGGCTGCTTTCAAAGCAATCTATAACTCAAAAACAGATTAAAATGTTATAACATGTGAAAAAGAAGAACATGAAAAAGAAGAACATGAAAACCATTTGCTAAAGTTAAGTTCAACTGAGTACCATGGATATAGAAAGAAATTCTCCCCATTGTTCCCTGACACCACCCCAAGAGAAGTCTAATTCCACTTGATGTCTTCTGGGCAAAATGTAACAGTAAAGCCTTGATTGTCCTTTCCTACAATGGATGTAAAATTTTCCCATCAAAGCCATTCTTTCCTCAGAGTGCTGTTGTCTAGGGAATGTCACTTTCCCAATTGCTTAGAGAGTCCAAAGAATCCAATTGGAGTGTATACTCAACTAGATAGTAAAATGCCAAGAAATTGATATTTCACTATTTTAATTGTCTTTCTTAAGTCACTATTCCAGCTGTGGGAGAATATCTGACCTATTCTTCATTCATGCAGAGACAAGCCTTGCATTCAGTAAGGATGAATTTATCAGTAGCAGACTGACCCTCTTACAGTAAAAATCAATAGAAAAAGCATGTATGTCAGACAAAGCACTGAGCATAAAGAAACAAAAATTGTTTTGGTGATGAAAGAAGCTGTATATTATTAATTGCAAAGCAAGCATACTGGTAACAGATAGAGAGGAGGGGTGATACCTCTACCTCTCATTTTGGAGTCAGTCATGGATCATCATTATATGCTGATCTTTCACTTGTCTCTTATGTGTTATATAAAGACTTGAAAAGGAAATGTATCTGTACACGAATAACAATTCATTCATTTTATAGCCTATTTCACTTTGTTGTCAGCTAATTAAATTCTGTCACTGAACCAAATATGATTGATTGTTACCTGCAGCTGTTCCCTGTAAATCTGTCTACAAATAGTTTCTCCAAGATGGTAAGCATTCTGACACTCTCTAAAATACAGTCAGCAACAGAAACAGACAACCGTTGAAAATTTAATCTTAACAAGACTTCCACTAAACTCAGGGGGATACCATTTTTAATTAGAAAGAGAATGCCAGACTCTGAGTAGCTAGCTTAGCAAAGTTCACTAAGTAATATCTGATAAATAAAAGACATAAGGTGGACAGCTTTATTTTCCCTCTAGGAAAGCCAACAACTACAAAAATTATTTCCTTCATAAAATGCATTTAGTCATCAAAATGACAGGCTTGTCAGACCATGTGGCGAATTACCTTTAATTTTTTGGGGATTTTTTCCTACTGATGTGTCAATAAAGAGAACACACTGCCAGGGAATTTTGTTACAACAGTATCGTGTATGATGGTGTGATGGGACGGAATGCACTCTCAGAAATGCTGCAATGACACAAAACTGGAAAAAGTGATTCACCAGTGGTGGTGCTGACATTCAGACAGACTTTGAGAGATTGTAGAAATAGATATTGTAAAATCTCATATAGTTCAACAAGAAATACAAATTGAGCAATCATAGAATTATAGAATGGCTTGGGTTAGAAGGGATCTTAAAGATTATCTAGTTCCAACTCCCTTGACATGGGTAGGGATACCTCCCACTAAATCAGATTGCTTGGGTTTTCATCCCAACTGGCCTTGAACACTTCTTTGTATGGGCCAGTCACAGCTTCTGTGGGACACCTCAGTCCCTCACTACTCTCACAGTAAAGAGTATCTTCCTAATGTCTAATCTAAATATCTCCTTCCTTAGTTTAAAAACATTTCTCCTTGTCGTCTCACTACATATCCTTGGAAAGAGCCCCTCTCTAGTTCACTTATAGGGCCCCTTCAGATACTGGAAGGCTGCTATAAGGTCTCCTCATGTCCTTTTCCAAGTTGAACAAGTCCAACTCTCTCTGTCTGTCTTTGTAGGAGGGATGCTCCTGTAGGAGATATTGTTGTGATTGAACCACCCAGGCTGGATCCAGGCCCCAGACTGGACCAAGGCCTCAGCATCAAGGCCTCTGTGGCGCAGATAAAATTAGAGCCAAGAGTGTGTCGTAGTTAATATTCTCACTTAAGGTGTTAACAAGGGTCAAAGGGTTTTTATAGTATAGTAACTGGTGTGGACATGGTAGCTACCTTAAACAGTTTATTAAACAACAAGTGTTTGCATTCTTTCTTGTTCTGTGTGCCAATGAGAAATCATCTGTAAGTGTAAACAATACAGAGTGTATAAAACCTGCCATCTTACGCAGAATAAAGGAGAAACGTAGCATTGATCATATTGGTTGTATGCTGCGTTTGCTTTGCTGACTTCCCTTCTTTATTGGGGTTTCCCTGCAAATTTCGTGCTCCAGCTCTCAGATTGTCTTTGTGACTCTCTTCTGGATCCAGTCTATCCAGTTCCATGTCTTTCTTGTGCTGAGGACTCCAGGGCTGCATACATTACTCCAGTGGGGGCTCTATGGAGCACAGTAGAAGGAGAGAATCTCCTCCTTTGACCTGCTGGCTATCCCTCTTTTGATACAGCTCAGGATGTGGTTGCCTTTCTTGGCTGTGAGTGCACATTGTTGGCTAATAACCAACTTTTCATCCACCAGTACCCCCAAGTCCTCTGTAGAAATGATCTCAGTGAGTTCTTCTCCAAGTCTGTATTCACATCTGGGATACCCCTGACTAAGGTGCAGAACAGTACACTTTAACTTGTTGAATTTCATGAAGTTCTTATGGGCCCACTTCTCCATCTTGCTCAGGTCGCCCTGGATGTCATCCCATCCTTCAGTTGTGTCAAGTAAACTGCTCAGCTTTATGTCAACAGCAGACTTCCAGAGAGTGCACTCAATCTCACTCTCTGTGTTATTGATGAAGATATTGAAGAGTACCCTCCCAAGACAGGGCTCTGAGGGACATAATTCTTCACCAGCATCCACCTGGACATTGAGACATTGATCATAACTTCTTTCTTTTGATTTTTTTCTCATCCTCTCTAATATCTCTCCTAATATAGTGAATTGTGAGAGCTGTCTTTGTGGTTCCTATTGACCTGTTTAAATTCTGGAAGACAGAGAAGTTGATCACACTATCCACATTATACTATAGCACAGTATTTGCCTTCTCTGCAAACTGTGGACAAAGACGTATTGTTGTGATAGCCCCTGTGAAATGAGTGAAATTTGGGGTAGGTAAAGAACAGAGAGGTGATAAAATATATTGAAACTGAATTTTAACTTTTTTGAAAATAACCATCAGATGAGGCCTCCAATCCTTGCAGTGATTACTCACTTTGGACAATTAATTTGCAATTAATTCAGTTAATTGTTCACAATACCTAACAGGAACTGACTGAACATATCCTTAATATGGAAAGGTGAAAGTTTCAAGTTTCCCTCTCAGTGCCGATAAAAAGCAGTATGATCCCTGTTCCATTTATTCTGGTAAACGTAATTTCTGTTTACATACATTATAAATTATGTATGGAGACTGACTCTATGTATCAGGAAATAATATTAGTAATGAAATGTTAATACTGCCGTCTGGCTTTTTAGTGTCTAGCTGAACTGGAAATGCAAAGCAAACATACACATTTTTTCTCAAAATGCAGATTTTTCACAAGGTAGTGATCTTAATTCTTGGCTATTTTTATTCTGTATGTAGTTGAAGAACTCCTTGGCTACATGTGATATCTTTTATAAGAAAAAACTAGCTAACTCTCATATTGACTTAGAAGCTTTCTAGATCCTTATCTGTCCAGTACTCACTTATCCAGAAGAAATTCAGACCCACAGCTTACTCAAATCATACTGTACTCCTCAATTTTCAGTGTTTAGCAGTGTTATTTCTAGAAGAAACTATTGCCATAAATGAAGAAAAGCATAACTGTTCCATTTTATGAATGATTGTTTTACTGAAAATTCTTCTTCTTCTGTCAAAGTAATTGCCATTTAAAATTTAAATAATTGTCTGCTCTCTGATGCAGAGTTGCATGTGTACTCTGTGTGTACAAGGGTATATCCATACCTGTATTTTACAGTCTTTATAAAATGTAGAGAAAAGGTAGACTTCAGTTCTGTGGAGGCAAGCACTGGATGTCTTACCACATCTGTGAGCACGTTCATACTAGGAAGGAGAATTAACATACTTTAGGTGCAGTTTTGTGAACTTGTGAGGTTGAGAGTAGTTTCAAGGGTGCTCCTGCTGGCAGTGAGAAAGCTAACAAAATAAGAGAAGGCAAAAATTTTTGAAACACTAGTAAATTATTTCCAGACTGCCTGGTTCCTAGGAATGTACTACCCTGCTTACTCCATACTTTACTATGTTCAGTTTATGATTAGGTATAAATACCAGTTTTTAAACAAGGAGTGAACAAGTGAGGAGCAGCCTCTGGACAGTTAAATAGATGATGCCACCAGCAATTTCAAAGCTGCTTAACTGCACTGAATTTAAACTGGAGTACTTCTTCCCAAAATGCATATATGGCAGCACTTTCAGTTCACTTATTTGCTCTTATAGCAATATTATTAACCTGACTTCTGTTTTTCTGTTTCATGTACCTTGAAATTCAGCTCAGATGGTCTAACACAGAAACCTCTGATCTTTCACATATACCTACACTTCTGTAGACATCCCCGCAATCAAAAGCTGAAAGAGGGACCTCATCATCCCTGCAATTATAGTGCAAATGCAGTTTACTCAAAACTAAAGAACTTTTGGTCTAGCAAAAAACCACTGGATTTTGCTGGGGAAAATGATGAGAGGCATGCCTACATAAGAACTGAAACACAAAGCTGTTTTGAAGCTCACAGTATTTTAAACCAGAAAGATCTATGCTGTTTGCCCATCTGTGTGCTGATTTGGCTGGGACAGAGTTAATATTCTTTATAGTAACTAGTATGAGGCTGATTTGGATTTGTGCTGAAGTAGTGTTGATAACACACTGGTGTTTTGTTACTGATGAGAAATGCCTGCATACCATCCAGGCCTCTTTTACCTCTCACGTTGCCCAACCAGTGGGGAGCCTGGGGTGCCCAGTAGAGAGGGGACACAGACAGGAAAGCTGACTCCAGCTGACCCAAGGGATATTTCATACCATATGTTGTGGTGCTCAGCATAGAAAACTGGGGAAAAAGAATAAAGGGGGGGACATTTTTAGTGATGGTGTTTGTCTTCCCAAGTAACTGCTCTTTCCTGAGGGTGGTTCCAGACAGGTGTTCTGTCTGCCCATGGAAAGGGATGAATTAATTCCTCATTTTGCTTAAATTCCTTGCTTTTCTTTGCTTGTGTGCATGTCTTCTGTTTTACTTAATTAGACTGTCTTTATCTCAACTGCTGAGTTTTCTCACTTTTATTCTTCCAATTCTCTCCTCCATCTCACCATATCAGCAGGTGAGTGAGCAAGAGGCTGTGTGGGGTTTAGTTCCAGGCTGGCATTAAACCACAGCAATCTGGATTTAACCCTCTCTCAGAAAAGATCATAGATTTGCATAGTGATTTTCCCAATCAGTCCATCATCCTTTCAAATAAAAACTACTTACTTTTCTGATCATAGAAATACTGTTTCCTTCCCTGAAGAACTTGGCAGTAGATCTTTTGGTCTGTTTTCTCTCTATTCCCCAACATGTCTAAAAAAAAAACAGGCTATGAATCTGGACCCACAGAAATGTTTTTCCAATGACTATAAAATAACACTCACAAAATTATTTTTTCCTCTGTGTATTTTTATTTCAAAGTGTTTGCATTTTGCTCTTTTCAGAGAAATTACTACCTTTTTCTTCCTTCGTTAGTTAAATAATTAAGAGAAACAGAAAATATGTTAATTTATAGTGTATTCTCAGTAACCTAAGTCTCTATTACCTCAATAAATGTGTATTTTATGTTAAAGTTCAGTTTTACAACGTCTGACAGTTTTTAACTTAGAGTTTGTACACCAAAGAAACAGTTCAGTAATCTTGTAATTGTTTGAATTTTGGGGGAATTTCAAAGCTGAAGATGACCCATTTGTCTTTTTTCAATATTTTCTGGGTCCAAACACTACCTTATTTCTTTGATATCCTACAGTTAGTCAGTGGCGAAATGAAATCTCTATGACCTCAAAATTTAATAAATTGCAATAGTCTGTTTACTAGATAGCACTGAATTTCCTTTTAAACTCTAGATGTGTTTTATAAAGACGGTCTTTGGTGTGAATGTTTCTAGAAAAAAAAGTTCTTTCCTCTACACTGTCCCAATGGCACTTAAAGATGCATCTGTAGCCCCAAATGAAAAGGGGAAAAATATCTAAACAGTCTCTGAAGACACTGTTGGTATGCTCTAAATTGCATGGGGAAGACTAAGGACAGGGAAATGTTTGTCTAAGTAGAGATGGATTAAAGCTAAAGTACAATTTATGTATATCAGATATCATGTAAGAGCAAAATCAGAAAAAAACAAACCAAACAAAACAACTTAAAATTTAGATAAGAGAGATGTGAAGCAATTTTATCTCTCAGATAAGTTCTTAGCAGGTCATTGAAAACCATGACCATCTGGTTAGGCACTGTTTGAAATGGGCTTATAGTCCTAGAAAACTAAATAAAGAATTATAAACACACACACATATATTTATATTTATATATATATATTTATATATATATTTATATATGTGACGTTCTGAAAATGAGTAGGGAGTTTAGTGCAGAACTGATCACTGTTTCCACATCACTGCAGGTTTGCCTTACAGTTATACCAACCTCTGTGTATTTGTTGTGATAGTGAAGTTAAGTAATACAGAATACAGCAGAGATCGTCTGTTCTTTGTCTTAGCTGTGAGATTGCTTAACTGGATATTTTCTACCTGTTCACTTTGCCCTCTTTTTGTTTTTCTTTTCCTTATTTATCAACCTTTCATTTATCTGAAAATTGCAAGTTCTCTTTTGTTCTTGTTTTTTTTTTTACACTAGGACATAGAAACAAATTTTTCATTCTCCAATTTACCTTTATTNACTGTCCCAATGGCACTTAAAGATGCATCTGTAGCCCCAAATGAAAAGGGGAAAAATATCTAAACAGTCTCTGAAGACACTGTTGGTATGCTCTAAATTGCATGGGGAAGACTAAGGACAGGGAAATGTTTGTCTAAGTAGAGATGGATTAAAGCTAAAGTACAATTTATGTATATCAGATATCATGTAAGAGCAAAATCAGAAAAAAACAAACCAAACAAAACAACTTAAAATTTAGATAAGAGAGATGTGAAGCAATTTTATCTCTCAGATAAGTTCTTAGCAGGTCATTGAAAACCATGACCATCTGGTTAGGCACTGTTTGAAATGGGCTTATAGTCCTAGAAAACTAAATAAAGAATTATAAACACACACACATATATTTATATTTATATATATATATTTATATATATATTTATATATGTGACGTTCTGAAAATGAGTAGGGAGTTTAGTGCAGAACTGATCACTGTTTCCACATCACTGCAGGTTTGCCTTACAGTTATACCAACCTCTGTGTATTTGTTGTGATAGTGAAGTTAAGTAATACAGAATACAGCAGAGATCGTCTGTTCTTTGTCTTAGCTGTGAGATTGCTTAACTGGATATTTTCTACCTGTTCACTTTGCCCTCTTTTTGTTTTTCTTTTCCTTATTTATCAACCTTTCATTTATCTGAAAATTGCAAGTTCTCTTTTGTTCTTGTTTTTTTTTTTACACTAGGACATAGAAACAAATTTTTCATTCTCCAATTTACCTTTATTATTGTGTTTCATTGTCTGTTTCTTATTTTTATTTTCAGTGAGGATGAATTTATGCTGAACAGATAAAACCTGCATATGAATGCGCAGACTTTCAGTTAACACCACAGTTTTGACATTAAGGTTTTTCAAGCATAACCATATCCTCATTGTTTCAGGTTCTTTCTTTTTCTTGTATCCTGTAGTCTGTTATTCCACACAATTTCCTGACCTTTGTTTCAATTTATATGAAAAATTGTGATCTTGCCCTAGTTTTATGCATCAAGTACAGTTTTATGCATCAAGTACATGAAGTTCATATCTATCTCAAAGCTAGAAATCATAAATAGAAGACCCAAGTATTAGGTACTAGAAATTTATGCTTTATATACACATTAATAATTTAACATTTTATTTTAATTCCCTGTAACTAAGTGCAGTGCTTAACAGTTTATAGATAGTTGATAACTGTGAATCATGTTTACAGTGTGAAACTAAATAGTACTATTACATTTTGTTCAGTGGATGAGGAAAAGCAGCAGCTGCAATAAGAAGTAAATAACGAGGGGGCTGCAATAAATCAAAATTCCATGATACCTGATGTCTAGTAACCAAAATAATTCTTTTACTATAATTACTTTTAAAAGTCAAGTTGAGAAATTTTCCACAAAATGTTCAGAAGGTAAAAGAAAAATATTCTTTACTTACCCATTTCAGTACTACTGAAAGCTTTCAGACTAAGGTAGCACATAGGATTGACATTTTATTATTCTCATATTTTAGTTGATTAAGTATTGGCTGCCAGACCATGAAATATGTCAAATTGATATTATTGTATAATTTTAATATTTAATATAAGGTTTTTAACATAGAATTGAAAGAGTTCAATATTTTTGAAATATGTAGCATAGATGGTCTCATTCTTGTTTCACCAGATTTTCTATTCTGTGGAAGACTGTCTTTTGAATCTCATTTGGTAGAACTCAACACAAAATTAAAACTAGAATTTTCCCTTGGAGGAAAATTAATTCTATTTTTACATACTGGCCTCATGATATTATAAACATATTCTAAAACTGTTTTGCTCTCAGGTTACTAATTGCGATGGTTTCAGGTCAAAACTAGGCAGAAACACCAATTCATGTAGTGGTTTCAAGTTCGCCTCTTTCTGTATCCAAATCATGGCACCAATTAGTGTAGTGGTTTGAGTGCCTACTAGAATTATATACTCTTTTTTTGCTGTGAGATAGGATTAGGAAAAAAGCAAAGCAGGCTCCAAACTTAATAGGGTATAAAGACAGGTCTAGTAACAAAACCACAAGAGAGAAAAAAAATTAATAAGAATCAGAATAAAACCTTCAAAACACTTTCCCTCCTCCACAACTTTCTTTTCCCTTCTCATGGACAGTGTATAGAGACAAAACTTGGAAATCTAGTTTAGCTTACCAACTATAAAATGGTGTTTCATCACTTCTCTCAGAGAGAGAAGTATCTTTTGGTCTGCCATGGAAACTTCCCCAAGAAAGAACAGCTCTCTTGTGGCTTTTTAATTCTCACAGAAGCAGCCGCCCAGGAATCTGCAATTGTGAAGTCCCTCCCAAATCACTCAGCCTTCCCACAGCTGCATAATGGGCCATGTAATCTCATGGGGTACCATTTTAAAGATGAAGGTTTTTTTTAAAGCTAAGGTTTTCTTCATCTCTAGGAATAGATTTTTCTCTTTCTGGGAGTATCTTCATCTCATCTCTCTCTGTTCAAGCTTCTCATAAGATCACAACTACTTCAATATTTACTGAGTTCACCACAAATGCCTTTGCTCAGATCTACACTTTGAGTACTCTCATATCCCCATCCATGCCTTCCACAACTTAGAGGGATATTCTATTATATCACAGTCAATTACCATGGCATACAAAACTATTTCAGCCTAAGGCATCTCCTCATTCTCTTTCTATCTAAAATTCAACAACTTTACTGACTCTGATATTTTCATGTTGTCTCTCTAAATGTCTTCACTCTGTCATTTTCTCTCACTTAAGAGAGAATTAGTGCTTTGCAACTTTCATCTTTTTGAAGAAAGTTAATATTTCTCACGGGTCTGCAGCAGGCCATGATGATGTTTCCTGGACAGTGGCCAAAGGTGGTAAATTCAGGCCGTGCTGGAGCTGCACCAGGATCCTGCACCCAACTCCATGTGTGGGGCCACTCTGCACAGCTGGGCTCTCCACTCGGTAGGATGAGGGCGGCCAGAGCTGTTTATGGTGAAGGATTCTTCAGAAAGCTGTGTTGGGGGATGGAAGGGGCCTGGCCCCTCAGCAGGGGCTGCCCAGCCTGGCTAGGCCTCCTGGGGCCACGGTGGGGGCAGCTTTAGCAGCAGGATGTTAGCAGCCACTCGGTTCCAATCCGGCCAGGACAGGGATTCTCTCCTCCCCTTTTCCCTGCCCGGTAGCCGCCGGGGCCGGCCCTGCCAAGGCTGCAGCAGAGCCAGGGCTCGGCCAGCCCGTGCCAGGCCTGTGGGCCACATGGCAGAGCGGGGCTGACCCCGCCAGCACTAAGTTACCTCTTACCCAGGCCATAAGGAAAGAACTTTCCAGGATTTTTCCTGACTTTTCCTGATTTTTCTTGTGTTTTTACAGAGGCGTATTCCCATATTTAATTGGTTAATCAAGCTGTCAATATTTAAAGCTAGTCATTGGTTGGTTTTGTCACAGCTTTCTTAGAAAAATCACTTACGTGCAAAACTAGCACACTAATTTAGGTCTATGTTCCTAGGTGTATTACTGAAACTCTTAAAAAAAGGCCTGACTGACTTCTTTAAACTTTACTACATTGCATATCTACAGGTGTGTAGAAATTTTTCACCATTCGTGTCACATGCATCCCAGTTTTGTCATTAAACTGGATAAAACACAGAGTTTTAGAGCAGAAACTTGAACCTTGGTTTCCTTAACCTCTCTGTAACTGTGTCCTACTTTCTAGCCAGCATGCAACACTTCCTTCATCCTTTCTCCAAATCTGACTTCAGTTTCTTTATTGAACTTGATTTATTTTCTTCATACTAGCAAAGCTTTCTTCAAAGAGATGGATAGTATTTCTTTATGTGAATCAGACTAACATATATCTAAAGGTGATGGCATCTTATAGAAGGACAAAAGAACAGGTGCAATCTCCTTCATCTCCTTTCCTGAGGCTGAACTTTAAAATAATGCTTTATGAAAAAAAAAGTGTTATTCTGGTTGCATTTTTAAAATATAAGTTCTTTCAAAGAATTATCACTTTTCTTTGATATGTTTTGTAGAAAAAGGGCAGGGCACACTCAGGCTGGGTGGGATGAATTATCTTTAAAAACATTGCAATTACTCATAAGAGAGATATAGATAACTTTATCAGATCAGATTTCAAAACCCCTAAATTGCAGCATAGATGTTATGGTTAGGCATTTGCAATGAGCTGTATAGAGTTCATGGTACCCCGGAATCCAGCTCATAATTGGGATAATTTAATACACATCTCAAATAAACTGTCTACATACTGATATTGAAATTAAAAAAAAAATGAAAAAAGAAAAGACAATATTGTATAATATAATGCATCTGTTTTCTTCCCTTTGTTTTATAAGAAGCTACATTTGACAGTTAAGTTATAATCAAGACTAAATCTTTCTCTAGAAGAACTTCAGGTCCTGACAAATATTTCCATAATACATATGAATACATATATTTTTGTAGAAAAGGTGAAATAATAAAATGTACCTGCATTACTGAAAAAAAAAGTCAGGAAAGCTGAATGTAAGTTAGCCATGGTCCTGAGTGCCAAGGACACATTGATAAGTGAACTCATTAATGACATTAAACTGAATCAAAAATTCAGCCTTATTGATGTTTAACACTAGTAAGAAAAAAAAAAAAGTCTCAAAATTAAGTATTTCTGTAGCCTGCCCATTTGAAAGACATCATAATTACATTTCCCAACTCTAGAAAAAAGGCATTTTTATGATCATGCTTGTCTAGCACCTTTCTTTTAAGTATCTAAAGTGCTTTGTAAACAATAACTAATTAAACATGCTTATTATCTTCTTTCTCATTCAGAAAACAGAAACAGTTCCCTTTTTTTATAAGTCTCTTTTACTTAATGGTGTAGGGTGGCAGGTGGGAAGTAGAAAATTTCTTCTGATTAATGTTACATCAGCAAGTTCATCTTTCATCTTTTGTGCTTTGTCATTTTAGGAGGCTATGCAACCACTGTTTATATGCCTTTAGCACATCACACACAAAAACATGTCTGTGACTTCCACTGCCCTTTGTGAAAAGCTGTTTTGCCTCCTAGACATGTAGCAACTTTCTGTATTAAACTCATGTTTTTGTCTGTTACCTCTTTTTAGAACAGTGGAATGTCGTAGAAAATCTTCATTAGACCATTTGTGATGGCATCCCCATAAAAATCAAAGAAAACAAAACACAGCTTTAATGCAATATAAATCTTCTGAGTATTTTGGATTTTATTTGAAGTTCATTATGTAAAAAGGACTCTTTACAGCAAAAAGCACAAAAGATCCACAGAAGATCCAGACAACAAAACAAATGTGTACCATGTCCTTACTTCAGTTTTGTCACCTTTCTACAGCTGGGCAGGATTGAACACGTCCAAAATATTTTCACCAGGTGACATTCAGTTCAGTCACATCAAAGAATAGAAAAAAGGTAACGACTGCACACATGTGCAGTTAAAGGACATTTTTCTCTCTCTGGTTGTAAATCCAGTGAAAGCATCACAAGGAGAAAGATTTGAGGAGATATAAAGGCCTTGGAAACAAAATAATGAAGTAAGTGAATGTAAACTTATGACAAATATATCTCTATACGCATATATTTATAACACATTTATCTATGTGAATATTAAACATTCACACACATCTCTGCAGATATTAATGTATTCATTTATTAATTTATCCAAATCTACAACTTAAAAAAAAAAGTTAGAGAGCAAGAGAAGGAAAGAGTCAAGTGTCAGAATTTCATTGGGTTTCTTTAACTGTCTCATTTAACTTTCAGGGTGTATTTTGTCTACTCACCGGAGTAGGTGGTTCACATTTTGTTCCGTGACAAAATGAACAAAATAAACAAATAAACTTTGTCTTTTTAAAATTTCACATTGATTCTTCTGAGCTACATTGACTGTCCCTTTTATGGCTTGGAACACACCTTCATAAGTTTTGTAGCTATATTCGGTGAATATTTAATACAATTGCTGTTTTCTTGTAGGAAAGATGAATCATCTAGGTTTTGCCTTAGGAGCTGGGAGCTACTTTAAATATGCAACTATTTTCTTCAAGTCATTCCTGTAGGCAAGAGGGAGCACATCTGCTCCCTAGTAACTGGAAAAAGTTCAATAAACAAAGCTTCATAAAGCTATATTTTTTTTCAAGATTTGCATGATATTTTCCTTCAAAAGAATATTGACAATTGCTGGGAATTGTTTTTCAAAAATAAAAAAATATTCCACAATGAAAGAATGAATGCTTGAAATATATCAATATATATATGGGGTTTTTTTTTACCATTAATCAAGGTTTTTTTTTTTTTGTTGTTGTTTTTTTTTTGTTTGTTTGTTTGTTTTTTGTGGGAAATAATCAAAAGGAAAATATTTACTATTGATGTTCCAGTCAACAAAACTAGAAGCCATGAGACTGGCTCACATTTAAAGACTAAGCAAAAGAACAGTTTGAAAAAAATGCAATGACTACAGACCAGAATTATCCGAAGTTAAAAATTTATTTTGGCATGTTGGTGGCTCACCCAAGCAGTGAAAAGCCTACCCAGCTTCTAGTGAACACTTGGGTGACTTGTAGGCAGTGTTTTTGCAGCAATATTTCACATACCAATCATTATCAGAGGGAAGAAAGAGAGTAATTAAGACTTGAATAAAATCTTAAAATTGAAGCCTAACTCTGATAGATGTCACCCAGTTTGATAATTTGATCAGACAAGAAAAGTAAATGCAGTAGAACCTGATATTTCAAGAACTATTCTGGTCCAACACATACCTTAAAAATACTATGAGTGCTTTCAGCAGCAGAATTCAGATCAGATGCAAAATTACTGCCATTCTGCCAGACAACGTTAGCACTGCACCATCATTACAGGAGTGCCCAGAGACTGAAGACTAAATTAAGAGCCATTACGCTGAGTGTTTTACATAGAACAAAATGGTATTTGATTGCCTAAACTGATAGTTTAAACTGTCAGGACAGGTGGAGGTAGGAAACAAAGGCACTGAAAGAGGCCAAAGACTAGCTGATTCCTCAAAGGTGGGTGTGAAGGCAGAAGAGCTGGATTCTGACCCAGCCAACCAGATAAAAAAGAGTATTTTCTCAGGAGCAGAGTTACCACTGGGAGTGGAATATTACAAGTGATTGTGCAAATACTTCTCAAAAACCTGCTGTGTCTTCTAGACTGTGGGTGATTCACACTGAGCTGCAGTGAAACATGGATAAGGCAAGCTTCAATTTTTATTGTGCACACATTCCTGTCTTCTCTGAGCTTCTAAAGAACCCATCATGGTATCCAAAATCACAGCAACTTATGTTCCAACTTAATGCAAAGATGACTTTCACATAATGTAAATGGCCTAAACATGTCAGAATAATAGACCTTAGAAACTGACTAAAATTGAAAGATTTTTATTGAATAAGCAGAAATTAATTAAATTTTGTTGTTATAAAATCAACAAATCATAGCATCATTTAGGTTTGAAGAGACCTTTAAGATCATCAGATCTAACCATTAACCCAGCACTGCCCCACCCACCACTGAACCATGTCCCTAAGTGCCATAACTACATGTCTTTTAAATACCTCCAGGGATGGTGACTCAACCACTTCCTTGGCCAGCCTGTTGCAACACTTCGCAACTCTTGGTGAAAACACTTCCCCTATTATCCATCTAAACCTTCCCTGGTGCAACCTGAGGCCATTTCCTCTGGTCCTGTCACTTGTTACTTGGGAGAAGAGACCAACCCTTACGTCACTGCAACCTCTTTTCACACAGTTGTACACAGTGATAAGGTCTCCCCTGAGTCTCCTTTTCTCCAGACTAAAGAATCTCATTCGTTCAGCTGTTCCTCATAAGACCTGTACTCTGGAAACTTTGCTGATTTTATTGTCCTTCTCTCAACACACTCCAGCACCTCAATGTCTTTCTTGAGATGAAAGGCCTAAAACTGAACACAGGATTTGATGTGTGACCTCTCCAGTGCCGAATACAGGAGGGCAATCATTGTCCTGGTCCTGCTGGCCACACTATTGCTGATACAGGCTAGGATGTCAACAGTCTTTTTGGCCACCTGCTCACACACTGGCTCCTGTCAACCAGCACACCCAGGTCTTTTTCCAGTGGGCAGCTTTCCAGCCAGTCTTCCTTCCGGAAGTCTGTGGCATTGCTTGGGGTTGTTGTGACAAAAGTGCAGGACCCAGTACTCAGTGTTGTTGAACCCAATGCAACTGGCCTCAGTCCACTGATCCAACCTGTCCAGATCACTTTGTAGAGCTTTTCTACCCTCAAGCATATCAACATTCCTACCCACCTGTCTGCAAGCTTACTGAGGAGATACTTGATCTCTCTGTCTGAGTCATTGAGAAAGATAGTAAACAGTACTGGTACCAAAGAGAGTTAATTTTGGTTAATTGCTTCTAATTCTAACTATTTAACTGTTTCTTTTTCCTTTTAATATTCAGCATGGACTAAATTACAAATCAGTTGGCTGCAAGTGGTTTAAAACAGCTCTGACATCTTCCTTGATACAGGAGTTACCAAAATAATGAATATACACAATGTTTTAATCTAAGAAAATGGACATACAGAAAGAAATAAATGTTGCTTGTTTGTTCTGTGTTTTTTAATCTAATGAAAAACTAAGTTTGCAAGCTGCTAATTCATCATACATGCTCAAGCTGTCAACTAATAAACTTCCAAATATGCTAAGATTGAGCTGTACATCAAGATATTCAAAAAGATTATTCTAAGAACTTTAGAATGATAAAGAAATTGAGTTCTGTTTCATTTTGTGAGAAGTTAAGAAAAAATCTTGTTTTCATAAGTTGAAAATGCAGTAAACTAAAATTTTGAAAGCTAATGTTAAAAAAATATTTCAGGAATTTACCACTTTTTAAGAAGAATAAGCAGTAGTGAAAAGCTATGCTTACTGGATTTTAGTATTTATTACCTTTACATGTGAGCAAGAATATAATGTTTCTTCTTGAAATAAAGCTTTTTCTACACTCTAGATGAATGTGTGCTTATCCATTCTATACATATAATGACTATAGCTATTACAAACAATGTTAAGTATATTAAAGGTGAAATGGAAATATATACCTATTATCAAGCATTATAGCTCCATATCAGCATGCATACAAATTATGAAATAGCTTTATGAAGAATTATACTGATATTTTGTTTTCCCAGCATACCAATTTATTTACCTATTTTGACTTTTGCACAGTGGAAAGCCATTAAATTCTTTCAACACTATTACTTTTCTCAAAGATATTGAGAAAAATTTTAAATTTGTAAAAATAATCTCCAAATTTTATTCCAGAATATGCTTCTTATTCAGGGCTGGAATTATGACTTTATTCTTGCGCCTTACTCTTTCTGCAGTTCCTGATTACTGGTTGAAGGATAAGTGAGTGAGTTGTATCAATTGATTTTATTTTTGCTACAGAACATAATTTTTCTCACATTCTTGCATTGACCATATACTGTTACTAGCACATTGGAATTGACCTATGCAGTAATATTTCAAAAGTTATTTCAACTTACTTTAAATTTGTATGTATTTCTACTTAAACTATTCTTCTTGTAAGTAAACTTAGGTAAATGTCAGAATTGCTCGTGTCTTTAAAAAGTGTCATAGCTGAACTTCTCAGGATAAGAAATTGATGCAGTTATTGAAAATTACATCCAAAGCGTACTATATAGGATCCTTTTAAATGAGATCTTTAGCATTTTCTTTTATGCAAACAGGCAGTGGAATAACATTACTAGGAGTCATATCAAAATTGTATGTTCAAAGGTCCTTTAAACTTAATTATAAATTATTTTAATTTAAACTGTGATAGTATTCAGTGAATGATTTATTACAGCACTTTTAAATGTGCTTCTACATAGTATAGCAATTTTCCACTTCATTGATGCCATTTGAAATGGCGTCAGAAATTGCTTCTCTTATTTCTTCTTCTTAATGATTTATTGTCATGTTTGCAAAGCATTTCAGCTGGCTACTATAGTTTCCTCTTTCCTCAGTGCAGTTAAAAAACACCTTGGTGTTTTTTCTCAAATTATATTTAAAAAACTATTTACCTTTTTAGGTTCTAATTGCTATGGGTTTTCTAGACAGTGATGGAAAATTCAATATCAATGACTATGATGAAATTTTAATATGCAACACTAATTATCCCTTAATCCTTATATAAGTTCATTGACTATGTCACAATTTCCAGTGATTCATAATGTCAAAATCTAAACAGTGTAAGAGAAAACGTAACAGGAAAGAATTTGTTAAGGATTGTACACAGTCTTACCTTCAAGTTACATTGGAGCTTCAGGTCCTAAATACTAGATCAATTGTTAAGAAAATCTGATTTTTGCAGATTTCATTGCAACATTAGCGCATTTATTGCAAACCTGATTTTTTACCTTTTTTATAATTTAACTTTGTGACATATATATATATACACATATACATACATGTAATGCTACTACAACACCAAAAACCTGCCCAAGGACTGTTGTTAACAAGCAGGTTGCAAAGTCAGTCTAATACAGTGCTGAACTATCCTTGCTTTTAAAATATTATTCTTAGTTTCTAACAATAAAGTCCTTTGTCATACATTCGTTCTTACAGCAAGTCCAAATCAAAGAGAATGCGAAAAAATAATCTTTCTTATAAAAGGTGAATTTATTCTGTAGAAAAGTGTGGATTTCTTTGTTGATTTTCTTCTTTATTTTACCTAAGAAACCTGAAGAGTGGCTTTGCAAAATGATCTAATGGTGCAGTCCCATCTGTCAAAAGTAAAAATAGTCCAACAATTTTTTGAGCACCAAAATCACAAGAAAATATTGTATTATTCCTGGTATTCTTTTAAGAAAAATTATACCTTTTATGCACTTCAATAAAAATGAGCATAGCACATATGTAGGAGATATTGCTGTGATTGAATCACCCAGACTGGGTCCAGGCCCCAGACTGGACCAAGGCCTCAGTGGCACAGATAAAATTAGAGCCAAGAGTGTGTCGTAGTTAATATTCTCACTTAAGGTGTTAACAAGGGTCAAAGGGTTTTTATAGTATAGTAATTGGTGTGGGCACAGTAGCTACCTTAAAGGGTTTGTAAATAACAAGTGTTTGCATTCTTTCTTGTTCTGTGTGCCAATGAGAAATCATCTGTAAGTGTAAACTATACAGAGTGTATAAAACCTGCCATCTTACGCAGAATAAAGGAGAAATGTAGCACTGATCATATTGGTTGTATCTGCATTTGCTTTGCTGACTTCCCTTCTTTATTGGGGTTCCCCTGCAAAGTTACGCACATACTCATTATGATGCTTATGTCATACAGAATAATGTGGTTCTTGCAGGTATAAGCACATCAAAAAATAGAATTAACATGGTGAGTCTGAAAAATCTTCATATTTTGAAGACTAACCTGAGATAATTCTTCATATCATAGAATGTACAAAATAAATTGTTAAATATTTTGAAATAAAAAAGCCTTTTCAGAAGGAGGGTACAAGAAAGAAGATGGTAGAACCCGGTCAAGGGGAAAGATGAGAGGGGACATGGAACTATGTTTCTGCTCTGAGCTCCTCCATTAGTGAGCTCTTGTACTATTCATGTTAGCATTGAAAGATACAGGCTGCCACGCCCTTCAAGATCACTAACTTCTTACCTTAATTAAGAAGCAAGGTTAGCCTATTCTGAATGATGGCATAATTTTTCTTTTAGATTAAAGACTAACTGTTGTTTCTGAATTACACCTGCATATCTTCCAGAAAAATATCAACATATCAGAACTGGGACTGATGCCAAAAATGCCTGCTTGACAGGGAGTAATTTACTTGCAAGTGAAAGAACAAGAAATAATCCATGTGATTATTGATAGCTGATTAATCTTCATGCTGGAAGAACTCAGACATTTTGGTTCCTTGGAAATATCTAATTTTAGAGTATTTAGATTGTAAGCAAAACTCTGCTTCTGTGTTTCAGAACATCTCCTGTCTTAAGACATGAGACTTTCAAACTGAGAAGCCGGGAAGAGGTTCCTCAAGTCAGATGCAGAGTGATGCAGTCAAAAGATTAACCTGGAAGTATGCAGTTCATGAAATTATCCTCAAAATCCTTTTGCACTAGAAATTAAGTGCATTTCATTATGTCATTTATAAGTTAGTATTAATTAAAGAATTGCCAAGGAATAATTAATCTGAAGATACAGACATTTCTCCCTTATACCTTAAGTATATTTAAAGTAAATATAAGAAAGATACAATTAAAAATATGATACCTAACCTATTGTCTAAAATCACTACACTGACTTAATAAATGTAAATCAACAAGCACTAATGTTAAATAAGTATTAATTGGTGAAAAAATTTCTGTCACTATAGAAGATCAAATTACCTGTAGGAGAGTTCTTGCACTGAACAGGAGGAACAGGCATTATAGAAAGTTTTTTTTTTATTTTTTTCAGCGTACATTAATATATATGTCACTGGGAGACTTTGAGCAGCACATTCAAATCCTAATCTTATTAAAGGCTAACAGTAGGTGCAGTGCTTTTGAGCGGTGCAGAAAGCACCGCTCAAACATGTATGGAAACAGACACTTCTTTTTCTTGTCACATCTTTCATAAACTCAAGACCTGAAGCAACTGCTTTAATCTTGCAGTTTGATCTCTGACTTAATGGAGGCCTAATGAGATTCCTGATATAATTTGTCAGTCCAGCAGCTGGTGCAAAACTAAAGCATCCTTTAGTTAAATGCTCCTGATATAAATGTTCCCAGCAAGAAAGAAGGCAGCAGAATTTTTGAGATGTGATTACAATGGCTTGGAAACTGCAGTTGAATTTGTGTGCCAAATCTGAATTTATCTTGCTTAGGTTGAAGTGATAGGATCATGTTATATGCTTGTGATCTAGCATGAAGAGCTTATTATTACTACTTTTATTCCTTCTGTAGGCTTTTACAGATTGTGATCATGGCCTCACCCCTTCATTTTCTCTTAGATTTACTGAATAAGTTGAACTTCTGTGATTTATTTACTCAGAGCCTGATTGACCCATCTTTAAAATGTGATAAAAATTCTTGTCTTGCCAAGTAATGCCCATATTTGTCAACTAATTTATTACCTGCTTGTCAGTAGATAACATACCAAAATATTAACAGTATAAAAAGTACCGTTCACTAATGCACATGGCAACAATTAAACATTTAAATATTAAAAATAATTAAATACAAAGGTATTTAACAGTGCAAAGGTGGAGAACCAATCAAAGCTGTAAATTATGTTTTGGAGTAAACACAACCCCCACACACACATTTTCTCACATCTCCCCACACACACACCTCCTCATTCTCCTTTTGTGTACAAATATATATTCTTATATTTTCAGCATATAGCATAATATGTCCTGACACAGACATCATTGTGGTGATTTCAAGTGATTTACGGAGGGTTTGAGAGGCGGCAGCAGTTCTGTAACTCTGTGGCTACATTTAAAGGTATCATGCAAGTAGGTCTCTAACCACTGTCCAGTCTCCCTATTTGCCTGAATCCTACTGGAGGAAAATAAAGGATGTTAAACCCTTATCGTAACTTAGCATTAGTATTTAGGTTTGCTGAAGCCTTAGTTTGCAAGCTTTGATATGCTGAACTTTTAACTAGTTAACTAAAAGGAGTCCTGGAGCTGGTTGGAGCTGGAAGATAAGGAAGCGAGGAAGATTGCTACACTCATCAGCAGGAGCTGCAGCCTTAAATGTAAGAAAAGAAATGGCTTGCATGGAGACAATGAAGGGATCCAATGAGGAATGGGAAGACCCCAGAGATTAATATTGATTGGACCTTTAATGAGAGAGGTGGGGAATTTAGACTGTAAGGTAGAATTGCACAGGGATTTCTTTGATTAGGACCCATTTCTGGAAGGACCCAGGTCGAGGTGTTTCTACTGCTGTATTACTCAAATAAATTGCTTTACTGGACCTAAAGCCTGAGACTGATACAGCATAGAGTGGAGAAAATTCTTTAACACCTACCTGTTCTTTTCCCTCACAATTTCATCTAAGCCTTGCAAATTTTCCACTTACTTTTTCATGTGAAAATATCATGTTTCCCTCTAATGTATTTCCCTCTACTAATTATTTCCAAAGATATCACTGGAATTATTTAGCTACCTATTTACCCCATGACACCAGTGAATGTGTCATGGCCATTGGGTTTTGGTGCATGCTCAAACATCTCAGCTGAATCTGTGATTGAGATCACTCCTACTTCTTCCATTACTTGCCTTCCATGAAAAAGACCTCAGCTGCCCTTGGCTCCTTACACACTCTGTTGATTTTTATATATTTTAGGTATAATGGAAGATACAAATAGAGTCTTGAAGAATTTAGCAATATTGAGGATGATATTAATAATATGAAACTATGGAAGGGAATAGGAAGAAAGAAGGGTTCAAATACTGTTCCAGAGAGATCCATGGAGAAAAACCACATTACAGCCTACTAGTACTTTTGTAAAAAGGACTTGAGGTAGCACTCTGTTGGTACAATTCACAGGGGCACTCAAGAGGAGTTACAACACTGAAGGAAGGCAGTATAATTTGGAAGAAATGGCTTTATCTGTATTGTCTAAACCACCTATATCTGGATTTTATTCTTATGCTATACTAGAAAATGAAACCCTTTCTTTTTTCTTCTTTTCTTTGTTTGATTAGAAAATTGATATTCCTGATTATGTTCTGAACAGCTAAAATGCCTGATGTGAGATTAAATGAATTCCTTTTATCCAAATATAAGAGGGAGGGCACCCATTTTCCTAATATTAGAAAGCACACTATATAAGGGTATATAATTTAAAACACATTAGCAGCTGGATATTTCCCAATCCTTCACTGAGCTGTCTGTAATGGAAGAGAATTGTGTAATAACCCCTTTCACTTGCTTATGCTCTGTATGACAGCAAATCTGAGGACTGTTTTAAGGTGAGTCTCTGATAAGCACAGCATCTAGATTATAATCAAATCTTTTGATAGGAAGTGCAATAATACAGTGAAATAACATGACAATTATGAAGAATAGTTCACTTCAGGAAAAAGAAAGAATAAGTTTTCTTAAAATTTTGAATAACCTATGTTAAATCTTGGGAATGTGGTATGTAAATTAGACAAGAGTTCAGTAAAAATCAGGCAAACCAGATCCTTTGAAATAAGACTTCAGGCCTTAGGTTTTTAGAGTTTTTCTACTGCTTCTAATTATTTTCTCAACTTCCAGAAAACAAGTGTCCTAGCAAGGCCCACCAATAATTCTTTGATTACAGAATCCATCTTAATAGGTATTTTGAATGGCTGCAGCTTGTAACCAACAAGCCCATCTTAGCCATGAAAGATCATTATATAGATGCCTGTTTTCATACTATAAGGGCAGTTAACTCTAAAAGTACTATCATAACTCAAGAAAAATGTGATGGCCTCAAATGTAAATGCCCCACTTTGAAGTAATATGAAATCCAAATTCCGTTTTCAGAAATATATAGTACCCCTCAGTTATCATCAATCTTATTTTTATTAATAATATTTTTGATAATAAAAAATATAAAATATAATGAGAAGAACCAAATCACTCAGCCCTATAGCTCTTATCTTCAAATGTGATCATTTTTTTCTGCCTAAAACAAAGAATTTCAAATGCAAAGCAGTCAATGCCAATGGTTTCTCCAAAGGACACCTTTTATTAACTTTAAAGCTGGTTGGATTTAAATGCTTACCTCTCTGTAAGGCTTGAAGCCCATCTATTCTGCCCAAAGATTTGCAGCAAGTCTGTAACAGCAGCCAGAAAAGTCACTGAATTTTTTGTAGTTGTCTCCAGTCCCTGAGTCACAAAGCAGAAAAAAACCTGTAAAAACTGTAAAAAATCAGGGAGCTAATACGTCTTTTGATACTTCTGGGATATAAGCTGAGAAAGAAAATCAAGTGAGATTTGTATTTCTGTTTCTGTGTGCACAGGCACTAGATTTACACTTATGGAACTGGGCCACCAACTCCATGATGGAAAACAATAAATAAAAACAAACAAACAAAAATCAAACAACTACAAAGAAAACCAAAAAACAAAACCAACAAACCAAACAAAAAAACTCCACTCAAAAACCCACAAACAACAAAAACAAACAAACAACAGATAGGCAAGTCATCCTCATAATCTCAGGCCTGTCTTTAAAATGAAAACGGATTCTGATTGTCTTGTGGCACCTAGTTTTCATAATATAAAATTCTAGTGATGCCCAAGAGGTCTTAAGCCGTCTTCTGTTTTTCTTGGACCTATTGAAGGCAATAACAAAACTGATAATTTTGAGGACATTTTTACTGTTCTTCTTTCCATTTATATGCAATTTGAAGCAAATACACTCTTGCTGCCTTTTCGTCCCTTCCCATTTCACTTACATGCAACTTAAAATCACTTGTCTCACTAACAAACAACCACAAGCTTTTTTTTAACGTTAAACATAATGTCTATGTGCTTTAACATTAAATTCAAGTTCAACATGTCTGAACTTTATTTTTTCTTTTTTTTAAAACTATAGCCTTTAACTTTGTCCCAACACATATTCTTGCATCTAAAATATACATAAGTATTGCTAAGCAATGCTTAGCAGATGTTGTTTTTAGAAACTTCTGCTTATACAACAGCAACTCTTTAGTATTAATCATGCAAATTATAATGATGTTACTCAATAGAAATCAAATTTTAGCCTGTTAATGACCTTTATAGACATTTTTGTGTCAGCAGCAATCAGCTGTGCATCAAGTTCAACTACATCTACATAAGGCAACTTTATCTTAATGTTTAAATCAAAATGAAATCATCAATTGTGACTCCACTAATATCAGTCTAACATTATAATGCAGTGGCAATTTGTTTCTGCTTGCCACCGCTGGCAGAACTAAGCAGCACAAAAATTATTGAAACAGATGCACAAGTAATCAGTTATGTCACCTTATTGACGCATTCATGATTATCCCTTAATGAGGCAGAATTTCTTAAGAGGGAGTACTTGTCCCTAATGAATGTTTCTTCAGATGCCAGACTTGTTTGTCTTATACACCTGCTTTCCTTGTATGACCTGCTATCCTTAATTACTATTTATAGGTACAGTAGAAAAGCAAAATTCTTGAAACAGCAGTAGATAAAAGATCCTGCATTTCATTACAGGAAGACAGACTTTGTGATAAAATAAAATGAGATTCTGAGATGTGACCGAGGTCTTAGTTCAAACAAACAAGTTTAAAAAAAGGAAGACAATACAACATAAGATTTTAATGCAAAATAAAGAATTGTCAGCCTTCTAATGGACTACTGATGGCATTTGAAAAATATGTTTCTTGGTTCTCTTTCTCTTCAACTCAAAAGCTGGAGCGTAATTTACCCTGTCCTAAATTTGTTCAGTTCCTGTTAATACTGACTTGTTAAAAGTCCAATAAAATAGCCACAAAAGTCTGGTGGCGGAGAGAGTGCTCAAGAGCCCACTAACAGAATGGAATCAGGAAGTGGAATCCAGAGTCCTGTCATATCAAGTCATATCATATTTCCTATACAGTATTTCCTATCATAACAATGGAGATATCTTGGCATCTGAAATGTGATTCAAAATCATTGTTTATCTAAGAGAATGAAAAATAAATCTGTTTTGTTTTGCTTTGTTTTGTTTCAGTGCATGTGTGGGGTTTTTCTTTTCTTTTTTTTTTTTTTCTCTCCAAGATTCATAATATTACTATAGGTATGACTGTAGAGAATAACAAGATTTCATCTACAAATCCCTGGAGATAACTCCGTATTGCTTTTATAAATGGATTTATTAAGACTGTGTTTCTCAAATGCAGGACATCTGCTCTTACTATTTTATGATCATTTAGTTGTAATTGCTGTCTTTTAGTATTCTCTTTACGTCCTGCTATAGAACCTACAGTTTTGAAATACCTTTTGATATTTTTAAATAAAATTGTTTTGACCTTAATTATTTACTTGCTATGAAGGCTTATTTTATACAACAATTTTATTTGTTAGACGGATTTATACTTGTTAGACCATAGTATTTATATGATGACGTAATGAAAGCAGTGACAGTTCATATTTCACTTCAAGGCAAAAGAAATATTTTATCTAATTCTCTACTTATCTCTAATGAACAAATTGGCAATTAATAATCTTACTGATTCTCTCATAGAGTATTCATAGTAAATGCTAAGTGGTTGTAAAAAAGGAAATTCTGTCATTATTGGGGAAAATATACATGCTTGGGATAAGGGCCTTGCAAAGTATTTATTCGCAATCATTCAGAATAATAGAAAAGCTGGGAATTGGACTCAATATTCCTTGTTGGGTGCCATCAACTCAGTTTTTTCTGTGATGCTATGAACAGTTAGTTGGACATTGGAGTAGCTGATCTGAGTGCTAGGTCATTCAGCCTTGTTTTTTTCTAAGCAACTTGTAAAAAACTCTAGTAAGAGAAACTGGGTAATCTCTGAGCAGTCTGTTTCTGCATTACTCTCCAGGTTTTATTCCTGTTTGTTTTCATTTTTAAAGTGTATAGTCTGAACTTCCCAAGCCACAGTTTATGGCTGCTTCCCCTTGTTATATCATCTACCACAAATTCCTATGAAAAAAATCTGCACTGAGAATGAGTTCCAGTTTTGAAATAGAGACCTAACACTTGAATGGGCAAACATGAAAGAAGAATTAATGTCTGGGGTTTGTTTGTTTGTTTTTGTTGTTGTTGTTTTGTTGCATACAAATTTTTTATCACTGTAAGGCCAAATTGCTTGTGGATTTCTGTGTAAACAATAAGATTTTGAAAGTACAAGTGCAGTAACAGTAGGGTTTTAGATCACATTTTGACCTCTCAGGAGCTATCCATCTACTAGAAGTATAGTCTGATCACCCTCAGCAAGTTCCTTGCTTGTAAAAACAGCAATGAAATTCACACTACAGTGATATGATCAGCAATTAGTATGCATCTGCTGGCTTTGCCCTGGTAATTCATTATTGTGAAGTTATCATCGGAGTCATGGTGTGTTGATTACACATTAACTTTCATACATTACCATTGGACCAGTGAATTGATGATATATTACTGTAGAATGTCAGGTAAGCACCAATAGTAAAATATAAGAGATAAAATTTGTTGTTTATTTGTTTTTGTCAAAACAAGATAACTTGATGACAAAGAAAGACACTAACACAAGCATTATGGTCTCAACATCCTTCATCATTAAACAATGGACATTGGATATAAAATTGGATATGGGCCAGCAATGTTTGCTTGCAGCCCAGAAAACTGGGCTACATTGAAAGTAGTATGGCCAGCAGGTTGAGGGAGACGACTCTCCCCATCTAATCTGCTTTCATGGGACCCCACCTGGAGTACTGCATTCAGATTTGGGGTCCCCAGCACAAGAAAGGCTTGCTGATGTGTCCAGGAAAAGGCCGCAAAAATGATAGGAGGACTTGAATACCTCTCCTGTGATAAAAGGATGAGAGGGTTGGGGATTGTTCAGCCTAGAGAATACTCTAAAAAGATCTTATAGCAGCTTTTTAATATATAGAACAAGCTTGCAAGGAAAACACATGCTTTCATCAAGGCCTGCAGTGACAGAACAAGGGTTAACAGTTTTAAACTGAATGAGTTTAGAGCTCTGGAGTGGTGTTAGTCTCCAAGAAGCTGCATTTCACAATCCTAAACTGTTTCAGAGCAAATTTCATAACACCTTTCTGCAGCCACAGCACCAAGCCAGGGCCAGTGGGGCCGAGGCTGCAGGTTTTGGTGTCCAGTGAAACGGTTTTCTTTCCCCTGCAATGCAGCAACATCTCAGAACTGCAGCACTGATGCCAGCAGGAAAGAAGCAGGGTTTGGAGCTGCCCCAGACAATGCCAGCACCCCCAATCACCTTTGTAAGCTCCTTCCTTCCCATGTTCCAGAAGGAAGGTTGAGCCAGAAGGGGCTTCTCTGCAATATTTCCTTTGTCTTCTGATCCACATGGTATTTCAAAGCAGCTGCCATTTTGGGGAAAAAGTTTCTCCAGCATACTGTCTTTGTCTTCTTGTCCACACTGCTGGCTACGGTAGCTGCCATCTTGGGGGAGGGGCTTATCCACCATCCTCTTATCTTTGTTCTTGGAGAGTCCATTAGATTCAGCACCTTTGTACTAACTTTGGAGTGTCCACCCCATACAATTTTCTTAAACCAAGACAAAGAGTCAGGAGTGAGCCTCAACTGGCCTGGCGTTGAAGAGCTCCAGGGGCTGGGAGTCTACTGCCTCTCTGGGCAACCTGTTCCCATGCTTCACCACCTTTATAGTAAATAATTTCTTTCTAATATCTAATCTAAACCTTCTCTCCTTCAGCTTAAGGCTGCTGCTCCTTGTCCTCTCACTACACTACCCATCTGAAAAGTCCTTATCTAGCCTTCTTTTAAAGTCCCTTTATGTACTGGAAACTGCTCTAAGGTCTTCCCAGAATCTTCTGTTTTCCAGCTTGAACAGCCCCAACTCTCTAAACCTTTCTTCATGGGAGAAGTGTTCCAACTCTGTTATCTATTTAGTGATTCTCCTCTGGATTTGTTCCAAGAGACCAATGTTCTTCTTGTTATGAGGTCTAACATTAACCCAAAACACAAAGATCAAGAGAGAGAAAGGGAGAGATAGACAGATGGAAGCAGGCAAAGCAAATAATTTATAAGTGTAAATGAAGTCTTAACACTCCAATTCAAGATTCAATACTAGTCTAGATCTTCCTACAGAAAGTCAAGAATAAAAATCTAAACAGAAAATAATCTGTAAAGAAAAATTTTAGCAATAGTAATAATAACACAGTTAAAATTGTATGTAACACACACAAAGTTTTTGTCCCTTTTTCACAGTGAGCTGTTCACCCTTCAGTTGTTTGCCTGAGTCATGGAATCATAGAATTGTTTAGAATGGAAAAGACCTCTAAGATCATCAAATCCAATCATTAACCTAACACTGCCAAGTTCACAGCTAAACCATTGTTGCGGTGCATTTAATTAATAATAGTGCAGTCTAAATTACTCCTGCCATACTGATCCTTTTGGTTTTTCCCTGGTGGTGGGTGTGCCAACCATTCTGTGTCCCTGTCCAGAAACCTGAAACATTCTGGGTGGGAAGAGCTAACATGAATGGCAAAGCCTGTGGTATCTCAACCCTGTATCATGTATCAGATGTCCTGTGTATTGTCCTTCTGTCTTGGTCACTCCCTCCTTACCTGGTATTGGTTATGGCTTACCCTTGCCCCTCCCCATGCTCCTGATACAAAAGCTGAAACCTGATCCCCAGAGGGACTCTCTGGTTCTCTCTCTGGAGCAATAAACATCTATCTTCAACCCACGTGAGAGTCACTCTTTCTTCTTCCACGCCAATCTACGCTTCAGCCTGAGGTTCAGACCCTCCAAACCAAAGGATACAAACTTTCTATTTGGACCGGTGATTCCAGACATCACCATAAACCATGTCCCTAAATACCACATTTTTTAAATACCTGCAGGTACAATGACTTGCCTACTTGGTGACTCAGCTACCTCCTTTTTATGTGTGTTCCAATGCTTAAAAAATCTTTCCATGAAGAATTATTTCTCTAGTACCCGAACAAAGCCTCCCCTGGCACAACTGGACACCATTTATTCTTATCCTATAGCTAGTTATCTGGGAGAAAAGATCAACACCTCCTTAGTATTGAGGACTGATACAGAGATGGGAAGACTGAATCACTGATCAAAATTTGTTTTACTGAGATTTCCAAATGCTTATATACTATTCGAGGAAGGCTAGTAATTTTTTTACTACAGTGATTAGGTTAAACATCATACAGACAAACTTAGACATTTTACAACATGTCTTGCTTGCAGAAGTTTGATTCAATCATCTTTTCCTGTCTGCCAGACTTAATCCAATCTTCATGTAATCTTCAAAACTCTGTTTGTTCTTGCCAAGGTATCTTGCTTTTCAAACTATTTTTGCTAATTACATCCACATCCATAGGTCCCATGTCCACATTTCTCTTATTTTTTAATTAATTTTTACACACTGCAAAAATACAAGGAATAATTAGTACATAATATAATGCCTAATACTCATAAACCTATTTTAACTAAATTACTAATCTACCCATTGAGTCCTCAGTCTCTTAGGAGTTGATTCAGCCAATCAAACCCCATCATCTGCTTGCAGTTTGTTTATATTCTCTTTCAGGGCTGATGCTTCAGCTCTCATCATGATTCCTGCAACATAAGCTGAATCTCTTACTAGATTAAAAGGAACAGAAAATTTTTGAAAAGCTCTGACAGCAGAAGCAAGTTCAACAATTCAGGGACAAGAACAATGTCAGATTGCTCAGTTCTGGTTTCAGAATTTTTCTATACAATCACTGATTTATGGGTTTTCTCAAGGCTATCTGTGAATATCGTCATAACTTGTAAAGGAATCTCACTTATCTTTGGCTTTGGGACCAAGTTAAAAAAACAGCTTAACATTTTGTGCTTGGGTGGATGGAGAGATATCTACCCTGGGTAATCTGCTAAAGCAATTTGCAATTTCTCAGATTTCTGTAGCAGCCAATTCAACTAGAACATTGCAAGAGGTAAACAGATATGGTCAAAATCTTTCCCAGCCAAGGAGGTCAGTCTTTGATGAGCTTTGACAGTTAGCATGGTCATAGGTTCATCTTGCATGGAAATAGTCTTGTGCACATTATTGAGGAAAAAGACCCATTCAATAATTATAGAGGGACTGGCTTTTCTGAGTCCCACTGAAATATCAAGGCTATGAGACTTCCTATCATGGTTAAAAATGATTAACCATAGAGGTAACTCTGAAGCCCAGTAAGCTGATTGTCTCTGTGAGATAGCATCAGCTATTTTTTGAAGCACAGCTTGTGCTTTTGTGTTTAAATATCCAAGTGATAAGAGGTCAGGCTCTCCCCATAATAGGGAAAACAGTGGCTCCAAATCTGCATTTGAAATTCCAAATAAGGAACGAGTCCAGCTTATAGTTCCTAGCAATTTTTGTCCATCGTGCAAAGTTTTGATTTCAGTTAAAATTTGCAAAGGTTGTGCCGAAATAGAGTGCATTCCTATACACCAGCCCAGATGATGTCCATGAGGATGTCTTTTGAACCAAAATCAATCTGGTTATCACAATCTTTGTTAAAAGCATGTAAATTTAACAGGCTTTGTCTGAACACTAGAAACGTTTCTCAGTAAAAGTCATGATATTCAGGAAATCATCACTTATTCTTATTCTCAGTAAGCCACTGCTCTGGAGTAATTTTTAATTGTTTGAGTAGGCTAAACTTATAGCCACATATTAATTGTTGAATTTGTGTATTATTTCTGCCATGAAAGTATTCAATAATAACTCTGGGAGTGTTTGAGCACATACAATGATATACATTCAGCACAGTGTACGTGGCCATGTCATCATTTCCCAAACCTAGAAAACAAATCTACTGGAATTAAAAGCACTTAGGTAAACCCTCTAGAATTCAGATAATCAAAACTACTGCTTTCTTTCTTTCATAGCCAGTGAAATGAATATTGAATTATAATCACTATTAAACTAACAAAAGCTACCCAAGAATTAATTTTTTTTTAAGATGCTTACCACACTTCAAATTACCAGATAGATATTAATTGGGAAAGAATTAATTTACTCTGTGTGTAACCCAGTGGAAAAGGATCTATCAAAGAACAATTTAAAAATTTTGAAAACATAAATGGGCTGTCAGCAGTCTTCTCAGAAGGGGTGTCATAGCCAGCTCCCCCTTTCCTGTTAAGAGCTTAAGAGACATTAACCCACCAAAACTGTTTTTTCTCCTTTCTAGGATAGTTTTAAAGTCGTGCACTTAAATGACCCCTATAAAAATTTTGATTGAGTTCTAAAACCCCACTGTATCAAGAGATCCCATCCCCACAAAACCAGAGGGACAGACAGCACAGAAGGTTCGCAGCAATTTTCTTTAAGTGTTGGCTCTACAGGCTTTGACTATTCCTACCCACGCCTGAGAGTACCTGAGGCACAGTCGTTAACTGGCCGATCACTAGACTATTGGCTTTTTGAGAGTCACGTCTGCACCAGTATCAATGAGACCTATGAGCAAGGCATGGTAACTGGGTTCCAAGAGTTCATAGATTTCCTATCGGGAGACCAAAACTGAGCTGTTAGACAACGTTACTGTGTTAATTGTTGTTATGTCCAGTCTTGCAGTTGGAGTGACTGCACGTAAGTCGGAGACAGTTCAGTGGGTGGGGGCTGGGCTTGTTGGAAGCTGAAAATTGCTCCTGGCTGCTGTGGAAGCTGCTGTGTTGGCTGTAGGATTTGTGTCTGCACTCGTTGTTGTCCTGCACTGAGAGATGCTTCCCTGTAAAAGCTGGCCATTCTTGTGAAACTTAAAGTGGCATTGATTAGCAAAATAAAGGCAAAGTCTCTGTTCTTAAGGGCTTTCTTTTTTTTATCCATAACCAATTGTTATGAGCATCCAAAGGGAATAAGTCCAGATCTTTTTCAGGGCTGGGGTTGAAAGGCTCTCTGTCACTGCTGGGGTCAGTGTCCACATAAGCGATAAGCATTGGGCATCTCTGGGGTTGCTGGTGGAATAGCGGTAGGGCTGTAGGCGGCAACTGGGCTCTATCCCTGCTGCACACTGGGGAGGGCATGTGGATGGGGGACGAGGAGTGGGACCTGGGCTGGTTTCTGTTCAGCATGGTCGCTGGGACTGTCTCAGTGGCAGCCTCACAGGCTGCCCTGCTTCCTCCCTCTATTTTAATTGTGCTCATGATGGCATTCCGAGCAGGAAGCGTTTGTAGCTCTGGCTCATGACCAGGCAGAGTAGCCAGGTTGTAGAGCTTTATGCTAACCTTATCCCAGTAGTGGAGGGTAAAAATATTGGGAAACACATGTGGAAGTGACTAAAGTCCTGTTTTAGTATGGGGGATCCATGCTTCAGAAGCGTGAGCATGGTTTTATTAATGTCTCTCTTGTCAGACATGTCCTGTCCCATACTTTTAGTTCCCCTGGCTCTCCTGTCACATCACAGCGTACAGGCCATTGCAGGCCGAAATGCGCTTCTGTCACCATCACAATCAGTTCCAGAGGTGCCATCAATTGCCATCAGCTAGCCAGTCCTTCTCGTCACAAGAGGCACTAATTATTGAGGATTAATAGAGAGACAGGAAGACGACTGATTTGGTGATCAGAATTCATTTTTACTGAGATTTCCAAATGCTTATATATTATTCTTGGAAGGCAAGTAAATTTTTTTACTACAGTGATTAGGTTAAACATCACACAGACAAACATATATTTTACAACAGGTCTTGCTTGCAGAAGTTTGATTCAATCATCTTATCCTGTCCACCAGATTTAATCCAATCTTCATGTAATCTTCAAAGCTCTGTTCTTGCCAAGGCACCTTGCTTATCAAATTAACTATGCTAATTAAATCCACATCCTATGTCTTATGTCCACACTTTACTACAATCTCTTCTTAGGTAGTGATGGAAAGTCATAAGGTGTCCTCTCAGCTTCATTTTCTCCAGGCCAAACACTCACAACTCTCTCAGCCAATCCTCATTAGACTTGTGCTTCACCATCCTCATTGACCTTCTTTGGACATGCTTCAGCATCTGCACTTAGATGGGGTCAAAGTGCAGCACCTGGCACTTCACCTTGTTGCACATTATACAATTGTACTCAGCCCATCAATCCAGCCTCTCCAGATCCCTCTGCAGGCCCTTCCTACCATCCAGCAGATCAATAATCTTGCTGTATTTGCTGTTGTCTGCAAACTGGCTGATGGTGTACTCAGTCCCCTCTTCCAGGTCATTGATAAAAGTATTAAACAGGACTGGCCCAAATACACTTGTGAACAATCCCCTGCTGAATCTAACTCCATTCACCACCACTCTTTGGGGTCAGACATCCAGTCAGGCTGCATAATAAAATTTTCCCAGTGAACAGTAGATCTGTCCAAGCCAGTGACATCACTATGGTGGTAATGAGGATAGCATCCAGGATATATCACTGTGAGCATCCAGGATATATCACTGGAAGGAAAATGATGTTCATAGTGATGGTTCTTTTTCCTTGGCATGGGATATACTTGGGGTCAGGTTTGCTAATATATTTTTATATCTTTGCTCTATCTTTATCATTCTGGAGCTCCACTTTGCCTTCAAGTTCACTAAATATTTTGTCTCATATATGTTATTTTTGATACCACTAAACCCCATTTTTTCTAGCTCCATGTCTACCTAGTGTTAATGACCGTGGCTGAGTTGTCAAACTCATGGCTGTATCTTGTGTCTTGACCTCTGAAGGACTCTGATATTGTATCATTTCTACACATGCGTCAGTATGTTAGAATTTAAAATATCCTATTCTACTTGTAAAGTGCTTGCTGCTGCTTTTTACCTGAAATGATGGTTGTATCACATAAAGACAAATAAAAGCAAAACAAATTAGCCATAAACAGTAATTTGGACAAACTGTTGCCACAGCTAAACCAAGTAAAACATGACTGCAGGTAGGTCATAACATAACAGAGCATAAGTGTTAAGTGTTGGTGCTGAGGCCTGGCAAACTCAGTACAGACATTAAGGCCCATTATGGTAATACCAATAGGAATATATAATTAGAGTCTGCAGTACACCTGTTAACCTGGGTTTGTTACATTTTTATTTCAAATTAAATTTAATGCAAGATTGCTTCATCAGTATGATATTTGTTTCTACAGTGGAGCAGGGAAGTCCAATAATAAACATGCAACCAGGAAAAACTTCTGAAGATCATTATATTTTCAGCTGTTGATATGGTGTTGGAGCAATGCCACTCATGCAAAGAAGATTGCAACACTTCCAATACTAGAAGACATCATCATTCTTTCAAGTTGTACCTATTCCTTAAAGTAACAAAAGTTGTGAACCTTTCTCTTCTAAAAGCAAAAGAGCAGTATGTTTGTGCTGGTAATAGCAGTTATTTTTACATGTCCAGTCAATTAGCAAATCTAACAAGAAGAAATTAAAGGATTCCATATTTAAATATCATGGACAGGGGTCTAATTAGTTTTCAAGTAATAGTTGTTCCAAACTATATCAGTGTAAGTCTAAAACATAACAATATGGAAAGTCAGTAGAAAAATGAACAATTATAATTCATTAAAACTCAGTTTGGACAATTGAAGTGAGGTTAAGAAGATATTGCAGAAGACACATTTTATGTGTAGAGTGCCCATTAACATGTATTTCCTATCAAAATAGCTCAATATATAGGATTGAGTACTGATCAGAAAAAAAGCAAGGAGTAGAAAAGAGGACAAGAAAAAAATATCTTTGCATCTTCTGACAAAAGAAAATTCTATCAGGTTTTGAAGAATACATGGAGCATGAATGTAATTCCCAACACTGCCTGGAATACTTAGAAATCTTAATATTTTTTTTACAAAATTTTGGAAATAATTGGAAATATTTATCTTTTTAACAGCAAATATACTCTCTTCTGTGGTACCTACTGCTCTTCTAGGAAAAACTTTTTTTGATACCCTCCTTACCCAAGCATGTACATTTATGCCAAAGAAACAAAAACCTAGGTCCTACAAAATTGAGGACATTACCTTGCTTAAATCTTTCTGCAGTTTCTGAAGGAGATGCAGGAAGGTTGAAAAGCTCTGACCAAGTTCTACAGGATACTGAAGACTTGTCCCACCAGGCAGCCATTTTCCTTCCCTGCCCATTACAGCATATTGCACACTGATACGTTCAACACTTCATATCACTCTCTCCATCAACAGGAAAATAAACTGAAAATTCATTCCTAGCTCCCACTTCAGCTTTAATGTACGGAAATCTTTGTTTCTAATTATCTTGTTTTTGCAGATACAAGTACTACACAAAGAACCACTCCATGGCAATTTCAGTTCCCATCCTTCAGTGAGACTACAGCTTCATCTGAAATTGAGAATAATTCAGATGAATAGTTTATGAACAATATTCCTCTATAAAAAGTCAGAGAAGAGGGAAATTATACCATATTTTAACTTCAAGCAACCCTAGCCAGTTGAAAGGACAGGCATTTAGTAAACATTAATTTTCATTAATGAAGTAGGCTGGTTTTTGTCTAACAATCAAACCAATTGTTAAAATAGACTTTATACTGTATGAGACTTCAATAACAGATAATGCTTCCTAAACAATTTAGAAATAGAATTGAAATAATTTTACAAGCTTAGATGTTTTGACTGAAATCTACCCAAATGTAATTATCTTTTTTTGAATAGAAGTGTTTGAAAAGTGGAGATTGAGTCTTAGAAAAATGTGGAATTTGAGTTTCATCATTCCTATTAAATGTCTTTGACATTTACTATGGAAAAGACTAGTCTGATAATCTATTACGAAAGCAAAGTTTGGTTACTGAAAATCAGTAAGTTTGCATAAAAAACTGAAGGAATTCTCTAGGAAATGGTTGAGTCAGTCTAAATTCTAATTTAAACTTTTGTATATTCTTGGGGGTTACATGCAGGAACAAATTAACTGAAACTAAAATGAACCCAGCCTGGCATAAAATGCATAAATAAAAAGGCCATTTTTCAAAATCACAACTGAAAACAGCCAATGTTAGGATACTTATATTAAATTGTAAACTTTAAACTCTTTTTTTCAATATTTCACATTAACAACATTTGCCATAGGATGCATAATTCTCCTCCATTTATTACTACCTAAGGTGTGAGTTGTGTCCTTTCTTGCTGTGCCACTTTGCTATTTAATTAACTTGTACTCACTTTCCCCATGTTGGAAGCAGGTACATGTCACAGCATGCCCATTACACTGGGTGATAGTGTTGGACCTCTGTTTAGAAGAAATGTATTCAAGAGGTCTCAGTGACAGACTGGAGTTTTCAAAAGTCTGATGTCTGTAAGCTAAGTAAATAATCACGAAGTCTATAAATTCGAAATGCAGAATTACACTTGCTATGTGGTACTGTAAGTTAAAATAGGACAACAGTCCAAAGTTAAGGCCACATTGCTATAAGCCTCTATTAGGAAAAATGCAATAAGATTTTTGAACAAAGGTCAAAGATTATAATTTTTTTTTGCCTAATTTGTGTTGTCCTGTGATGTAGTCACCCAATCATAGAAGGCCACCAAGTTGGTCAGGCTGCATAATAAAACCTCAGAAAACTGAAATTTTTGTCATAGGACGTTAAATAATAAATAATACCTGATAAATAATAATTTTAGCAGGTAAACCTATTATTCTTACAAATATTTAGCTGTTTAAATATAAAGTACCATGCTGCACCTGATCTTGTAATTATTTATTTTGTTGTGATAAGTTAAAATACCTGTGGAGTTTTTATGCTTTTCTTCTGCTTAATGTTTTTAGGCACTGATCTACATTTTAGAAAGTCATCATTAATTACATAAATAGAAACAATTTGTAGCAGTTTTCTGTGTGAAACCACATTGTTTCTCCATCTACTTGTACACTTCAATTGTAAGAAAACCTTTTCTGGCTTTTTTCATTTACGGATTTTGTTATCCCACAAGGTAAGAACTACCCCTCTGATCAAGGTAGGCAGGATGTTATGAATGACCTGTCAGCATGTGAATCCTCATAATCTTGTTTTTTGCTTGTTTGTGCTCTTTGACTTAAATTTTTCATAAGTATAAAAGCAAATACATATAATACACCATTGCTACAGCACTGTTGATTTTATCTTAAGGGCTAATGATGAAAAACATACCATAGAACTTGCTTTGGCATTTTTATGAATCTTTCTTTTAAATAAAATTTTCTTGCTAATAGGTTAATTTCCTTCATGCAATCTCCACTGATTTCCACTGTATCTTTACTGTATTTTCCCACCTTATTCTCTTACAAATGAAAACACTTTGTGTCCTTTTTCCCCAAAACTCAATAAATATTAGATGATTGTCAATACATTCAGAATTAACTTGGACTTCCATCCTGTAAGACAGTTCAAGCCTATTCCATATATGCTTCTTTTTCAGAACTAGACTCAGATTAGAGAGTCAAATTTGGCTTTGTAAAGTCTTTTCTTCTCCATTATCTAACTTTAGAATAACTGCCAATGTTTTTTATTTGCCTCCTTTAAAAAAGTATTTTCTAAAAATATTGTTAAAGAGCTGTGAACAGATGGAGAGTAATGTAAGTTTGATAAACACTGGTTAGTGAGGATCCATTATTTCCTTTTGTTTACAACATGGAAAAGGAAAAATAAAAAGGAGGTGCAAGACAAACAAAATGTTGCTTGGTTTGTTTGGTGTTTTTTGCTTTTTCTCCTCTCCAATTTTAAGTT
>VXBN01001129.1:119357-173319 GCA_013397395.1 Sinosuthora webbiana | reverse complement strand
AAAAAAACCCCAAACCTGCCTATTCTTTAACCATACTTCTAGCAATGGGTGGAAAATAACTGGATTTTCACCTTCTTCATATATGTAGTAATATGTGAGCACTTTCTGATATGAGTATTTACAGAATAGGTCTTGAAAGAAAATAAGCCTTTTATTTCCTAATTAAATACATTTTTATATTTCATTATCACTTGGAAAGCTATGTCATATCCTCCTTGAATTAAATGAAGACATCTTGAATGTTGTACAATGAGAATTTTAACATGTTTTACATTCACTCTTCAAATGCTGACAATAAGAGGAGTAACTAAATGTCACTATCTCAGATTATTATTAATTTTGGATGGACTAAGTTTTTCTTCCATGGCACTACATGCATTTCCACAAAATTCTACAGAGAAGCCATAAAAAAATAAAAAGTAAACACTGAAAGAGTTTGGAAAATAATTGAGGGAAGGAAAACATATATATCCCTCATATTCAGGGACTCAGTTGCCCTTTGCTCTGGTTGATACAGCAGTTCCTTTGAAATTCAGGTGCTAATGTACTTGTGTTAATACTGTCAATGTCTACCAGGTGGACTCACAAAGTCTGTGATGAATGATCAGGTAGTGTTCAACTTCATACTGTTAAACATTTCTGTAGCACATCACTTGATAAATGACTATGACAGTAATTTTTAACTATAGATTCTGGAGTTTCTTTTATGAATGTTTTTCAGCATATATGAATAACGCTTCATCCCACCCACCAAACTCCTTTGACTTGGAACCTAAGCCTGCTTAAAATTACAAAGCTCATGCCTATCCTTCTTTTTGTTAGCATATATGCTGATCAATAGTATTTAGCGTATATTTAAGAAAAGGCAGGACTAGTCCCACCTATTTTTAAAATAATTTTATGACTTTCAGTTTTTCATTAATCTGGTAGAAGGAAGTAAGGGAGCAGTTCTCTTTGCAGCATCGTGAAGTATAAATTATTTTCTGAAAGATGAGCAAGTTTTAGTATGCTTCCATGGTTTAACCTCAACGTACACTTATGTCAATATTTTTCTCACCTGCTTTACGAAGAGAAGGAAAATGGAGAATGTTAAGGGAAGGAATACTAATTTTTTCTCTGCTGTGACACCACAGTACTAGGTTGCTTTTTTAAATTTAATATTCTAATATATGGTAATAGTTACTGTTTAACCTCTCAAGAATATGTAAGGGAGCAAGGAGTGTGACTGTCATATGTAACTACTCAAGTGGAAAATAAAAGAAAAAGAACAGAAAAAGAAAGGACATGGTGAAGAATGAAGAATAAAATGTGTTCATTGGAATTAATATGACCACTATACCTTAAAAGATGAGAGCCTGTATCAATGTCTTCCTTTAAGAAAGCTAACTTGATCAAAGCATTGGAGTGGTAAGGGTTAAATGTTATACAAATACTCCCTACCCCTGAAATTGTTCTCTGAAATTAGTTTGAGTACAATTTATACAATGTATACAGTTTCCCTGCTGGGGCAGACTCATACCTAAGGACTGAAAACTAGCACAACCAATCCATAGTTATATATGTACATCTCTTTATCTTGGTAAAAACAGATGAAACTCTCAATTTACCAGCTAGTTTAAAGTGGTACAGAAAATTNGAGAGAGAGAAGAAGAATAGAAAAAAAAAGTGCCTATTTTAGATATAATAAGGATTTATATCTGGAAGCACTGTTGTCGCTGATATTAATCTTTTCATTAACTTATTTAGCATGAATTCATAATCTGGCTGACATTTTAAGTAAGGTCTCCACTGTGTCTGAAATAATCAGTTTGTTCTGCATGGCAAAACTATTTACTCTTGTTATGTTAAAATGAATCACATTAAGAGAATCTGACTTCAGCTGGCAGTTAATTGAGATCAGGGATACGACACTGGTAATCGCTTTACAAATGAGTTCCTTGTTTGCATTCAGTTCTGACTCTCAGCTCCTAGCAACTGTCAGCTCTTTGTTAATAGATCCTTATTAACGGAATTCTTTAGAATATATCCCTGATGAAATGAAAATAACATATCTCTTACTATGCTTACTGGTGGCCTTATTGTATTGTGAACTGTTTGTGAAAATCAAGATACATACTGTTAAGATTGCATTTGACCTGAGATAAAGCAATAAGATTTTAAAAGTATTTTAACAATAAAACAAAGCATTGTTTGCATTTGATTATGTTGCAAGTAGTATTTTATTGCCAGACTGATTCATAAGAAAGCCACGTGTCTTTTAAAAACAGTGTCAGTAAAATATTCCAGCACAAATTGCAGCTCATGGAGATCCATGCAGTTATTCCTGCTAACAGAAAGCTCTTATGTAATATTTTCTGATAACAACAAGCTTAGTCACCTTGACCATTCTAGAAGGAAGAGACACACACAACTCATCTGACAATGGGACTAGAAGATTGTTGTAGGTTCCTTCCAACTATTCTGTTCTGTTCTGTTCCATTCCGTTCCGTTCTGTTCCGTTCCGTTCATTATTTATGTGCAAATTAATTGTATACTCTTCTTAGTAGACTATATGGATCTGCAAGGGAAGAGTTTAACAATAAATGCCACCAGTACAACAGACTAAGAAATAATGGAAGATCGCATTAGTAACTCAAAATCTTTCCTTATAAAGTGCATACATAAATTTAAGGACACTGATGTTTGCATTCATAACCTTATATTTTATGCAGTATGATATGCAGGAATAAGAAAATTATCAGATTATGGATTTTCCTTAATAACCGATGTTTAAAAATGTTGAATTATCCATTTTAGTTCAAAAAGTAACATTAAAACAGTTTTTGCTTATAAAATAGCCCAATTCTTTCTTAAATCAGCTGCTTGTGTTGAAATAATTTAAAGGGTTAAGATCCACTCGGATATTCTGTCATTAGATGTGGATGGTTCAGCTCAATTTCTTTCTGCCTCTTAAAATGCAACATTTTTCAAGTATCTTAGAGTACTAAAAACTTGCATCGACTTGCAGAGCACACACGTGAAATCCTTTCTGACTTCACTTCCACTATTAACTGCTATCTAGGACAGATATACTTTACCCGTTACAGCACAATGGATGTTTTCTTGAAACTTTCTACATGACTTTGTAATATATTGTTTCATGGAAGTTCAAGTTGGTGGCATATTTAGATACACTTCTGTCAGCCTGCACAATTTTACATTCAATATGTCTTGTAATGAAATACTGTACTTATCCTGATGTAATCCTGGGGTAATATTACACATAAAATATATGTTTTGGATAAATCATTGAAATATTGACCCTTACCTGACTCAAGCATTCTTCAGATTTTTTTTAGTGTAGACAGTCTCTGTTTCAAACTATCATTTCATGTCATGAAACTTCAGGCATAATTCAACCGGAACCATGCATGGCCCATAAAGAAAGATTTACTGGAAAACTACTAATAAAACCAAAAGACATTTTAGCCAACAACTACTTATTTTGTCAGTCATATATGTTTTGCTATCAATGTTGTATCACTTGGAATTATATGTTTTGGAAATTAAATTCCTCAGTGTTGTAATTAAGTAGTACGAAGATATATTGCATGACAGAATTCTAAGCAAATTTTTGTTGCATATTTTCACAATACTACCCAGAAGACTACTATACTAGAACACAGTTATGTACCAACATTTCAGAACAGAAATTCCCCTCTGCCCCCTCACTTTAATTCAGATGTGTGATCTGTCTTCATTTCAGTTTGAAAAGTTCCAACAGAGTTTATTGCAGTGAGGAAAACCAGAAGTAATGTTAACCATGGACTTATTTTTGAAATGACAAACAGCTCGTTATAAATCATTCCATGTGCCATTTTTTTTTCCTGCACCATAACAATAACAAAAAGGAAAAAAAAAAAGATTCACTACTGCAAGCATCTATTACTTTTTTTAATAGATCCTTTTGTTCTTGATTTTCAGATTAAAGTAAAGAGGGTTTTTCCACCATTTTCAGAGCACTAAGCATACCCGATGCTGCCATTCTCCTCTAAGTAAGCATTTATATCCCCATATAATTGGACCGATTTGGAAATTGAAGCTGAATCAAATAGATTTATAAATTCTGGTTAATCCTCAGATAAAAATAGTGCCTAAAATTAGGAAGAATTTTCCTAGGGTTATTCAGAAAGGTAGCTTTTATACAGACATATTTTTAATCCCAATATTGTATATTACATATACATACAAATAGTTTACAACTAAATAAATGTTAGTTTTATCTTGGCTCAGTAGAGTAACAAAGTTGGATCTGATCCTAGAAAAGGCTGAGTCCCTACACTTGCCTTCGACCAGAGTGGAAACAGAGAATGCCCAGCAACAGCCTCTCAGTATTAAGGATGCTTTAAGATGCTAACCCATCTACTAAAATTCCTCCTTCCCTTGCACATCTTTTTCAGATTTTTGGCATATACTATCAATAGAAATAAAAAGTTATTTAATGCAAAGCATTGTATTTTTCTGATAAAATGCAAAAACATAAAAAGTTTTTTTTGTTTCCCTGTCTGTTTGGAAAGTTAGAATGTGAAAAACATTTTAAGAGTATTTAATTATAAGATTATTCTTGTTATGAACTTCAGAACATGACTGTTTCATTAAGTTCAGATTAAAGGAAAGAAAACTAATGTAGAAATTGTGCTTATTCATTCCATAAAAAATAAACACATTTAGTTATTAAATTACTACAGAAGTCATCACTGTATAATATGAGAACAATATTGAGCCTAAGGATTTTGTAATAATATTGTGGTTTGACACCGGCCAAAGCCAGGGACTCACAAAAACCATTCACTTATTCTCCTCTGCTATCGTTGAGCAGAAGAGGGTAACAAATAGAGGGCTTGTGAATTGAGATGAAGATTAGGAGAAAAAAGCTCTAAGAGCAAAACATGTTTAAACTTACATGGTATAAAGAAAATTTATTATTAAGAAGTCAGAGAAGGATAAAGAGGAATAAAATAGACCTTTGAAACACCTTTTCCTCTCCCAGCCCCTCTCTTCTTCTCACAGACAGTGCAGGGAGACAGGACACAAGGGCTTTGGTATGTTTCTCGCTCGAAAAATCTTTCTTCAGTTCACTTAGGGAGAGGAGTCTCTTCTGCTGTGTCATGGGGTCCTTCTCATTGGAGACAGTTCTCTGTGACATTTTCTAGTGTGGTTCTAATTTTCAGGAGTAGCAGTCCCGCCCAACCTGCTGCAAAGTGAGTGAGTCCCTCCCATAGGCAGTCTTCCCAAAACTGTTTTCCATGAGTCATTAGCTCATGGAGTGGAGTCTTTTCAGGGTAAATTCTAGTTTGGAAGCAGGGGTCCTCTGTCTCTGGAAGCAAGGGTCTTCCTTCTCTGTTCCGGTCTCCATCTACAGCTTTTTTATCATCTACTCCCTCCAGCGTGAGCACCTTTTCCCACAGGCTATGAGGGACTTTTTGTGTCCCCCTATGCACCTCATAAATTACAGGGAAACAATTTGTTTTATTACAGTTTTCACCACAGCTTGCAGATGAATCTCATCTCCAGTGTCTGGAGCACTTTCCCCCCCTCCTTCCTTTCACTGACTTTAGTATCACCATGTTGTCCCTTTCCACATGTCTTCACTTTCTCCTTTTTCTCCAACTAAAAGGGAAAAACCCTGCTGGTCATAGGTGCCATTGCCAGCAAATCCCACCAGTTCAAAAATTTTTGCAGGACTTCATAGCACTGAGGAGTTGATTTTGTCAGGCCCCCATGTCGGGGAACTGCTCACCATGCCCCTTGCTGCCAGCCATGTGGTCCCTGCCATGGTGCTGTCTCCATTCAATGCCTTTTTTTATGCAGGGCACCAAAAAGGAGAAGCCATTGCTGCTGCCCCTGCTGTTCTGCTCGCAGCACGGCTGGTTAAAAGCAGCTGAGCAGGTAAAGTTCACTGTGAGGCATGCAGAGATCTCGGTGGCCACGTGGCCCCGGTGCTGGCCACATGTCCCCAGCAGCGTGGCCGCTCCCAGCACTGGTTACGCCAAGATGGCCCCAAGTGGCTGCCTCCTCACCCATGGAAGAGTAACTGTGCATCCTTTTTTTCTTCCTAAATATGTCATCACAGAGATGTTACCAACTTCTCTAATTGGGCCAGCAACATGTCCATCATCAGAGCCTTCAGGGATTGGCTCTGTTAGACATAGTAGAGGGTTTGAACAGCTCCTCTCTCAGAAGCGTCCTCTGTGGCTTCCCCTCCCACGAAAAAAAAGAAAAAAGCCAGGCTGTGTTGAACCAACACAAATAGTCATATTTTTTCAGCTGCATATTATGCAGGGCAACTCAGAATCATTTGCAAGTATCTTGAAATTAGTTTTCATCCTCTGTTATGATGGAAGAACAAAGTATCATTCACTGAAAATTAATCAACCAAATATAGAAATTTTGCAGTTTAAACAAATCATAGAATCCTGATCAATTATGGTTTGCGTCCACATCTGTTGCATAGCAATCCAATTGTCAGAATATTTACCAAGAAAATTGTGTTTAGGTTTCAATTTGACAGGAATTATCCACTGAGCAGAACTTTGTTCTACTCACCAGAATGCATGGATGTTTTATAATAACTAATTGGATGAAAACAAAAAATAAAAACAATATTGAATCCCAGAATGTGAGATTATTCCCAGGCTAGGCTGGGATTGTGCAAAACACAGCTACTGTGTACAATATAGTGACAGCATCAAAATAAAAGGCAGATACTCATTCACCTTCCCCACAGAAAGTCAGAATAATGTGACTTATAATATCAAGGGGAAAAAAATACATTTTTTAACAGAAATGAAGGTATTTATACTGTCAATCATAATTAAAGTAAAAAATCATCTAGCCCAAATCCTAAAACAAATGAAGAAGTGAACAAAAAACCCAAAACCCCACCAAAATTCTAAACAACTGTCTTCCTGTGATTAGGACTTACTGTAAGCATCAAATATGTGGGTTGATAATTCTGCTTTTCAGGACTTTTCTCAGAAGACAAATGTCTGCCATACTATTAAAATATGAATTTATATCTCATATTTAATTTTGACATATAAAACACAGATGCGCATTATCAGAATTACCAAAAAGCATGTCCGCTAAAGCAATATGACAAATATGTAAATAGGACAGTCACATGTTATCTAAATAAGAAAAATTATTTTCAAAGACTATGTACAAAGATAGAACATTGTCTGTGGCATTTATTATTTACAATTTGATTCTTGGATATGCATAAAAAGGATAAATATAATTAAAAAAAAGAGAATTCCTAAAGTCCCCTTGACAGCTGTCCTACCAAAAATCATCATTATTTATAAACTCTAAATGTATATAATAAAAATAATGAAAGCAACAACTTTTCATCTTCTGATTTGGCTCAAAATAGATTGACTTTTTGGGAGCAGTGAAAAAATGCAAACCTCATTTGAATAACTTCTAGCATCTGGTATTTGTTCCTTATGCTAATTGCAATTGTACCAGTATAGAAGAATAACTGAAAGAACTTTCGTGCTGTGATCTTATCAATGTTGGTTGTATTTTTCTATTGCAGCAAACAGAAAAGGATCTGCTCTGTTTAACACACAGAGATATTCTTATAGCCAGAAATATCTTTCAGTGAGGTAATTAGGTAGATTCAGGGGCTTAAAAAAATGTATAGCAATTTATACCGGTCAATGAGCTCTCAGGTAGTCTACAAAATTATATATGTCCTTAAAATAAAAAAAAACATTACTTTAATTCATGTGTCTGTGTCTGCACTGATGACTAAGGTTAACCATATAATCTTCTTTTAGGTTGCTCTTATTAAGTGTTAGCTTCAAAAATACTGTAGCTGGTCCTACAGTTAGATGGTTGTTTTCTTCTCTTGAAAATTCTGTTAAAATGGTAGGAATTAAGTCAAAATAGTTCTATGCTATCTTGCCCTTTTTAAGCAGCAGACATATGCCATATACTACACGAGGAGATGGCCAGCAAGAAACACGCAGCTTCCTGCAACTCATTTTCTAACTCATTTTCTGTTACCCTTGAGACAGTCCTTGAGAACCTCATTATCTTTCCTATGTTTAAATATCAGATCACAGATGTTCTCATGTGCCCTTGGTGTCTATGCCCCCACAATGCCAATGAATACTAAGGGTTCATTAAAGTTATTTATTCATATGTGTGTAGCACCATCCAAGATACGCCATGAAATCCACTTCACCTCTGGACACTGCTGTAGAAGAACATTATTTTCCTGTATGCCCTTTGCTCCATTTGCCAGACCTATCAATGCCTTGGCTACTCTAAGTCATCAAAGTGATTCTGGACATCTATCTTCAGGAAGCAGAGCTGTTCTGCTCATCAATGCAGAGGATGAAGCTGGGAGACACTGCATCTTTGTAACAGAAATTGTAAGGTAAGCAAAAAAACCAAATTTGTTAGAAAGAAAATATGAACCACAGAAATTGTTTCTTTTGGAAAGGAGTTTCTCTTTCAAACATAAAAAAACTCAGACTTCTAATAAATTCTGTTTTAAAATGATAACTCAAAGCTTCAGTAATTATGAAAAGGAATTAAATTCTGGTTTAGTGTGAGCTTTTTTTTTCCATCCAGTAGACCCAGATCATTATAGTGTTTATACTCTTGTCAAACCAAGAGGAACTGTTTCTTATTCACACTAGGATTTTTTTATTTTTTTAATAAATATAATACTAAATGCTATGACTGAACACTTTACAAATTTTTTTTGAAAATTAATAATATTCCAGACAATAAATTGTATTTACAGACTGATTTATCTGCTTGAAGGTAAGCAGATGATGTTCTACATATTCATTTGCAGCTGTGGTGGGTTGATCCCAACCAGCAGCCAAATACCCATCCTGCCATTTACTCATACCCTTATACCAGGTGATGGAGCAAAAAATGATTATCACAAAATACTTGCTTCAAGATAAAGTTTAATAAGAAAAGCAAAAACTACTTTTGGAAGAAAAACAAAATAAGAAATTCTTTCACTACTTTCTACTGGCAGGAAGACGTCTAGCTACTTAACTCAGCACATGGATGTGTTACCTGGGAAGACAAACACCATGACCACAAATATTCACCTCCTTCTTACCCTGAACTGAGCCTAACATCACACAGTATGGACAACCCCATTGTTCAGTTTGGGTCAGCTGTCTTGGCTATGTCCACTCCCAGCCTCTTGCCCATCCCCAGCCTTCTGAGAGGATGTAATGAAAGGGGACCAGAGGTAAGAGTGATCCTGAAATAATTTATTGTATAATAAAAGACATTAATTATTTATTTCAATTTATTTTAGTAGTTTCATCTTTGGCTATAAATGACTACCTCTTATTCAGTCTTGTAAGTTAAAGTGGAAGAAGGATTGCTGTTGCTTGTACCTTTTAATAAATGCTTCAAGTCCTGAAACTCCAGCAGACTAAACAGTAAAAGTAAGAAAATAAGAAAGGTAAAGAGAATCTCAGGTAGATACTTTAATACTCAACACAAAGGCAATTTAAACTGTGTTTGCTTGAATCTCTATCCCCAGAAGAGAAATTGAAGGTAATAACAGATTATTTTATTTTCTATACAACTTAGAAAAGTAGGAAACCATTAGCATAAAATCTTCCTAAGCCTTACTTGCCAATCTTTCTCTTCATCTTTGTATTATCTACTGAATCATTAAACTGTCCACAACAGACATAATCTCTTACTATATATCTGCCAGCAGAAAAAGCTTTCCTGGACTCTGCTAGATCTACTACAAGCCAATACTGCTGCTTGTATCCATTCCTGGATGTAGGTTATGACTTGCTCACTTGCGCTTGAGCTATTTTCATCCAAATCATGTGTCTTTGTTCACTTGTGGCTTATCACTCACATTCACATCACATTTTGGCAGAATGAACATATGTTTCCAGTGATCTTATGCCTGTGCTCCCACTTATAAGACTCCTACCTGATATTCCTGCACCTAGTTTTTCTGCTGAGAATAACACAGGAATGTAGAAGTAAAGCATTTTTGTGGATATTAACTTCAGGCAAGTTGATGGTAAGGTAAGCCTGGTTTTGGGGCTATATTCTAAGAACAGAACCAAAGTTTGTGCTAGTCTTGCTTCATCTCTAAATTTCAGGTGATAACATCTCAAGTTAGTAAATTAGTTGATGCACTGAAGTCTTTTGAATTGGCATGGTTGTTTTGTGGACTGGAGTGCAAGATGAAGTCTTGAGTTGACATGGTACTGTAAAGATAGCCATCTGAACTACAAATCAAATAGAATTAAGCTACTTTACTTAATCTAACAGGCTTTTAAACATAATCAGTTATTCCTGTGGATTTACAAGAAGTGATGCTAATTTTCTATGTTTACTGTGAAAGACAAAACATCCCATGCAGAACCTCTACTCGGTAATTAGATTTCTTCCATAAAACAGCTGGTCTTCTTAGTATTTTATGAACAGTTTAGGAAAACTACACAATAACGGACAATTGTCCAGACAGAAGTGGCACTAGCTGCATACATGCATGACACTAAGACTGTCTTCTCTATGAAAAGTAGAGTCGATTGCTGTTCTCCACATGAGTCTCTTCTGCCTTTCCTTATTGTGTTAGTATAAATAATGTAAAGAATCTGTCAGAATTATTTGCATCCTCACCAGAACAATCTGACTGTAGCTAACTATCTTGTGCTTCATTCCTTCTATTCAAAGAGAGGATGAGAGGTAGGTATAGAGAGAAACTACAGAGATTTCTCTGCAGCAGAACTGAGAAGTGCAGCTGTTAACATTTTCCCTTTATGTTTGATGGCCTACAAAAAAGATACAGTTCCTAAGTACCAAGCTGTGTGTAGATTTGCTATAAAAATACTAGATTAGCATTCTGGAACCTTGATAGCTTTAAACAGTCTCCACTTCCAGCTCCTTGCTAGGTTTTCTATATGTTTTTTTTTGTTTGCCTATTTGTTACACCTAAGAGCAGGAATGTGATGTCACTGAACAATCATTAAAATAGTGATTCATATATTTGTAGTGTCATTCTGATAAAAAACAGCAAGTAGAAGAACAGCTACATAGCAATATGAATGGCAAGTAAATACTTTCAACCTGCTGTGACCAATAAATGAATATCTACAATAGAAGGAGGCTCTCAGGAAGAAAAATGAACTTAACATAAAGCTGATCAGAAGATGGCCTTTTTTCTAGATAAATGGTTTCACCAGATGAGTGGATCAACTAGCTGCATGTGATGACCAAATCAAGCAGTTATATCAGCCAAATGAATCCACCAGTTCTGTAACTGTTTTTCCTGAGTTTATCAGAAGATTGCAAATATATTCCTGAGTTAGTGAGACCAACATGAAAATGTAGATTTTTTTTTCTTAACAACTCAAATTGTAAGAAGTAGACAGTGATCAAAGAGAATTTCAAAGAAAATTGTTGTAGTTTAGCTCCACCCACAGACACTCACTCCCCTCTCTGTCAAGTTGGAGGGAGAATCAGAAAAGTAAGAAAACTCATGGGTTGACATAAAGACAGTTTCATAGGTAAAGTAAAAGCCACACAAGCAAAGCAAAACAAGGAATTCATTCACTGCTTCCCATGGCAGCCAGGTGTTCAGCAATCTGTGGGAAAGCAGGTCTCCATCATATGTAACAAGGACTTGGGAAGACAAATGTCATCTGTCTTAACGTCCTCCCCTTCTACGTCTTCCCCCAGCTTCAAATGCTAAGCTTGATGCTGTGTAGAATAGAACATCCATTGCGTTCAGGGGTGGGGCTGGTGTGACAGACAGAAAAGACCTTGACTCTGTGTAAGAGTCAGTCACTTCTCAGCAATAACAAAAATACCTCCATGTTATCTACACTATTTCTAGCACAAATCCAAACAATACCCCATACAAATTACAGTGAAGAAAATTTCCTAGGCCAAAATCAGCACAAGACCGATAGGACTAAGCTCATTTCAACTCACATATTCCTTCCTGATGATCAGGCTGTTCAACCTAATGACAGTGAGTATGCAACAGATAGCACATGGTGGGTATCACATTTGTATTCCAATTCAGCTGTATATTTCCATTCCTGTACTACATTAAATGTAATTTGTACTTGCATTGTGGTACAAGTATTTTGCTGTATCACTCTTGTAAGTCCAAGTCCTGTATGGCATCAGCTAACCTCAAGAAAGCAAACTTGGTATTAAACACTGTCTTATACTTTTTAACCTTAGTCTCATCAGATCATAGGATCATAAGTTTTTGGAATGGATCTTAAACATCATCTAGTTCCAACTCTTCTATCATGGGCACGTACACCACCCACTAAGCCTTATCCAACCTGGCTTTAAACACTGCCATTGTTGAGGCATCCACAACTTCTCTGGGAATGTGTTCCAGCGTCTCACTACACTCACTAAAAAATTTCTTCATAATAGCTAACTTGAATTTCCTCTCTTTCAATTTGTACCCATTACTCACTGCTCTATCGTTACATTTCCCGACAAACACTTAAAATAACAGTTCCCAACAAATATCTAGAAGAACCTGCTCACATAATATAAACTCTTAACACCCGCTTGTTTTAAATACCTACTTGTATTTAAATAGTACCTGCTACTGTCAGCACCAAATTAACAAAAAAGAGCACTGATCCTGAGCAGAAAAGAATAGATCACATCTGGCTAATATGAAATTAACTGCAGTCATGGACTACATCAGTCATAAAGGCAAAAAACCTCACTGGGTCCTATCTTTGCCATACTTCTACCAATATCTAATTCTGGAATTGAAAAATCTGATCAATTCTAAATATTTTCAGTCCAAATTATAAAATGCAGTGGTATATTATGTATAGTAGTAAGATTAATAATCATTATGATGTACAACGAATTATATAAATACTAATGAATTTTAATTTACAGAATTAGTATCATAGATGCCCTTAGAATTCAGCTACCTTCAAAAATTTAATATTTACCTCCTTATGTGTCACACATTATTTGTATCTCTTTGAATTAGCCAGCTAAATGCAACATGACTACAGTTGAACCTTACTACAAAAGCTTTACTGCAGAATATTTCTTTGTTTTATGACTTAACAGTTTGAGCACGGATTCCCATCAGTAAAATTTTCTTAACTTTTTCGTAATACTTATTTTCCTATATATGTTTTTGTTCCCTGTACTCCTATATTTAACTGATTTAAAAGAACATTAAAAGAAATTAATGGGGATAACATGAGAAATCTCTTTGTCTTAATAAATAGTCTCACTACCGGAGCTCACCTCTTAACTACTGCATATATTGAGTCTGATTGGCACATTTCACAGGTGGGAGAGAAAGTATAGTTTTTCTTTATGATCTGCCTAGCTTAGTGGCCTACATTAATGTATTTCCCAGTTTTTACTAGTTTTAAAGGATCTTTACTGCAGTTAATTGGCTGTATGGAAACAATGAGGTCAATTCAAATTGCACTGGCAGATGGATCAAGGATTGAGAACTCAGGTGTCTAAGCTCAGGAGATGATTCAGACCACCTACTGTTCCTATCTGCCAAATCCTTCAGGACCAGAAGCCTCAAACTGAGCTGTCAGCACCTAAAACTTTGCAATTCTTAAATGAGTTGACAATTCACTCCCTTCCACAGAAGACCCCAAGAGAAAAAGTTCATTTGGTGTGTACAGACAGTACACTGACAGGTAAACATTGAATTCAGACCCATATTCCATTTAAACTATCTGTTCACTGGAAAGAAGTGTGTAGACATACCCCAGGGACTTCTCACTACCAGCATCTGGCTCTAATGCCCTAATACTGTTCACCCTGACTCAGAGATAGATGGTGCCATGGGGTTATATACACACTCAAAATAAAGTGTTGTGTCTCTCTATGTCTTCTTCCATGATGCTATTTAAAGCACTGCCAAGTGATTCTAATTTACTTTTATCTGTGATAAAAAGACCAAACCAATTCTGATATATCTCTACGAGCTGTGGTCAGTCATACTGCAAATCATCATTATACATACGTATGCACACACACTAATTTATAGCATAGATAAGTCTCTAAATATTTGATCTGCCCCAACATTTAACATTTTTAATATTCTTCTACTTGAATATGTTTCTTGCACATCCCAGTTATAGTTCCTGTGCTTGCTTCTGCTCCACAATATTTTACTTGTTTGACAGATATTATTTTTATTTAGAATGGATAAGATTTTTAACATCCCTTAATTCTGTACTTTCATGGTGTTTGGTTCAAAGTTGGACTTTGAGATCTTGTTGGTCTTTTCCAATAGGATTTTGATTCTTGAAAAATTCATGTCTGGAATTTAAACACATGCTTTTCTCCTTTTTAAACATGAGCCTTTTCAAGGCTTTGACCAATTTCTTTTGTCCATCTCTGTCTACTAATATAAATGAATTTGGCCCATTTTGCTTAACCTGCAGCCTTGTATTTGGTTTTCCAATTATTCAGAGGCACATTATATGCATATATGCTGCATGCTGCATGCATATATGTTGCCTTGTTTAATGCCACTTCCAAGTCTCATTAAGTGTTTATGTATTTCTTTATTATTCCCTGAAATTTCTACTGTTTAATTAGATATTTTACCAGATCCCATTAACAAGACCGACTTTTACAAGCTCCTCTTTTTTTTATTCTTTACAATATCCTTTAAACATTATTTTTATCTATTCAGATTTCTATTACTCAGTATTTCTATAACCTGCATGAGATATAGGTAATGCCTGCCTCTCTAAATGCCACAGAAAACTTTACCTCAATTTTTCCTCTGCTTCTTATAATCAAATTGTCATCTGAGCCTATAGAAGTCTTAACCAATATTTCCTATCATTCCAAGGTTAACTGCAGCAACCAGTTGGCTATAGGTTAATCACAGCCTAATATAAAGTTTTCTCTTCCATTGCATCTGCTTGCAACATGTCCCAGTTACTTCTCATTTCTTGCAAAAGCAGAAATAATTCCACACAAAACAATTTTGTAATAAACCTCTAAAAATTATCAAAATAAATCATCAAAAATGTCTCTCTTTTTTATTTTTTTTTCTGTTTTCCAGTGCACAGAATTTTCTAGTAACACCAGAGTTAGAGCATACAAAAAGCATGGACTGAAGTGCCCCACTACATCTTGCCTTTTCTTAAGAGGATAGCTCTTATAACACCTAACCTGACCACGGGAAAAAAAAACCTGTTCTCAGGGCCTGCCTATCCCTTATGGCTTTGGGTCCAGATAAACATGGGAAAAATGTCCTGAACACCATCGAGGAGGGATTCTGAAGGGGAAAGGATGGACTATCCTTGAATCCTCTGTGTAAAAATCATGTTTTTGTGTTTTAAGCAAAGCAAGGATATATCAGTCTGGAAGGCAAATAAGCAGGAGTGTTCTAACATAGTTAAAGGGGGATGTCTTTAGTAAAGGTTCCTGGTTTTGTTCTGCCATTGAGCTGACATTTAAACATAGTCTCACCTACACATACCTAATGCTTATATGCAGTCTGGGACATGTTGTAATTGGATGAAAATTGTCAATGAACTTGAATAACTTGCTATCATGATTCAGAATCTGGTAAAAAGACATAAATTCAGTTGCCTAAACATATGTATTTGGAACAAAAAACTGTATATATGCTGCCTGATGGTATGTAAAACATCCTCATAGAGCTGGAAGATAAGAAATGAAGGAACTTATGAAGTCTTTGGACAGCAAGCTGGAGTCCAAGCAGGTATTATGAGTATCTCAAATGATAAACAGATTTTTGCAGCTGCATACAGCCTAAAATTTAACCCATATACATGTATTTTTAGATAAGTAGCTTTTAACACCAGAAGACCAGTTTTTGTCTCTTATTTTAATGTTCTTCATGATGCAAATGAAAGAACCCCAGCTAAGAAATATTACTTTTGTTTTTGCAAACAGAATGCTCTTTAGAATGATGTCTAACCCTGACTTAAAAGGCTGAAACTATAAGAATACATCACATCCCTAGATCAGTTAAACAAAGATTTATTACTTCATGTTAAAAGCCTACTCTTGTCCAGTTTCAGCATCTATCAAATCTCATTTGACCTATTTCTGTCAATTTATTAGAGTACCTGCCAACAAAAAGACCCAAACCTGTGGTGATGCAATCCCTACTCCTCCAGCAGGTGCTTCCAAATAGGGAAAGAGTCTCAGTTTATGTTTGGACATTTTAGGGACTTAGCTGGAAAGTTCTTTGGGTTTCTCATTGCAATTAGCTCAGAGCCAGCCCAGAAGCGTGGACTGGATTCCAAGAATGTAACTCAAAGTCTGTTGTTCATGTCATTGGGCCAAGGGCCAAAAAGCCCACCTAAGCTGTTAAGTCCTAAAGAGAGAAAACAAAGAAACTTCACGTTTTTCAAAGTGTTGTAGCAAGCAAGAGATTTGTCTCTGTTCTGTGCTCGGCTTTGTTTTTGTTTTTTGTATTATTTTCCTTCTTTATTAAAACCTTTTTTATTTTTCAAGACACACTCGATCGTGCCATGTCACTAATCAATATTAGCCACATTTCTGCCAGGCTGGCTCTCAGAACTGTGGGTCAAACGCATGCAAACCAACAAACAACCTGCAACCTATTTATTCTAGGCCATCACCTTGAAAGTTCAAATGTCCATGTATAAAAGAGAGTGTGATTTTATTTTACCACCAGAAAATTGCAGGACTGTCCATTTCTTGAAGGAAAACACTTTCCATAGTCCTTAGCCATATTCCCTTAATGGTCCTCCTTCATTGTCTTGTTGACTACAAGATTAGACATTAGGATGATCATTGGACATATATTTAGGACAAATAAAATTCGAGCACTTCTTTAGGTCATCAGAATAAAAAGCAATGCATAAAATAAAAAAAATATCTGTTCACTAAAAAATAGTCTTCATAAACATTTTTCACATTACACCCTTGGGTGGAAAAAAGAAAAAAATTAAAAAAGCACCAAAAACTAATCAATATAAAAACCCAAAACAACCACACCAAACTGAACAATTCCAAAAAAAAAAAAGAGTTCAGCAAGTTTCCATTCATTTTTAGTATTTGATGTGCAAATGAATGAGGGCCAAAATAAAAAGGACAAAACTAATGCAGCAATTTAAACACTAATACCACAAGTTTGCCTTGGAGGCCTTGGGATCTAATTAATGCTTAATTATTTTACATAAGAAATCAACAGGGCTTTCCAAGGTGATAAAGACCGGAGCTATCCAGTATTATATTTTTATTTGTTTTACTGGAACGACATTCAGATGCATTATCATGTTAGGTGTTTTTCACTTATTAGAACAAAAGCAGTCTGTAACAAATGGCAGACAGTTTAGGAATACAGAAGGAAAAACAGATGGAGAGAGACTGATAAATGGATATTGGGACTGAGAATATGAAGAAACAATATTGTTTACAGTTAGGTTGGCCTGAACAGCCTCAGAATGGACACACATATTTTATTTAATATCACAGAATGACACAGAGTGGTTGGGATTGGAAACGACCTGTGGACATCATCTGGAGCAACCCCCTGATAAAGGAGGTTCACCTAGAGCAGACTGCACAGGATTGTGTCCAGGTGGGTTTTGAGTACCTGCAGAGAAGGAAACTCCACAACATCTCTGGGCAAACTGTTCCAGTGCTCAGTCACCCTCAAACTAAAACAATTTTTCATCATCTTCAGATGGAACTTCCTGTGTTCCACTTTTTGCCAGCTGCCCTGCATCCTGTCACTGGGCACCTCTGAAAAGAGACTGGTCCCATCCTCTGGGTACCCATCTTTAAGATATTTGTAGGCATTGATAAGATCCCTGCACACTCATCTCTTCTCCAGCATAAATAAGCTGAGCTCTCTCAGTCTCTTTTCACATGCTGGGAATGCAATAAGAGATTGACTAAGAAGTATTTTGTTTGAAATTTTAAAGCAAAAAGGAACATTCTTTTAATTTTGGTTATTCTCTGGTTGAAGATAACAATACAGTAAAGCAGAAAATAAATACAGATGACAGAAAAATCCAAGATGTATCCTTACTTTTAAAAAGAAAAAAAATATGCTGCTTTCACATGCAGACATTTTGAAAATATTGTGGAGACACGATCGGGCTCTCAAGATGGTTAATCTATCCATTATCTTGTGCTTATTTACTTGCTGGATGTAAATGCATAATTTTCTCTAAATATCTAAAATTGCAAGGTAACTGCAATGGTTTTGTGATGGTGCTTAGCAGGATATAATCCACTATAAAACAAATATAAAGCTAAAATATTTTCCAAGATCTGCATATCTAAATACTTTATTTCAGAGGAATATAAATTATGAGTATTTATCAGATTTTGTTCTTTAATATTATAACTTAATAAACACCTACGACACATTTCCTTGAAAGCAACATTAGAACTGTGTAAAATATAAATTATAGCCTACATTACAATTTCAATCACAGGTCCTGAACAGCATTTGTAGGTGTGTATTGAAATTAATTTGTTTGAAATGAGTAAAATATAACAAGCCTTCTGTGTTATTTTAGTAGTGTTTTGATAAAAAAGACAAAATATCAACCATATTCAAATAAGTTTTAATACGACAGGATCTGTGAAATATCTCTGATTCTCACATTATTTTCAGTACTTTGGGATTTTCATATAAGAATTGAGGAACTTGCTTTTCCTGTCATCATTAAGTTAAAAGCCTCTAGTAGAAAAAAGAAAAACAGAACCAAATTGTCACATTCTCTGGTTTTCTACAAGGCAAAGATCAACTGGAGTTCACATTTTAACAAGGAGCAGGACAGACTATTGATCTGCTCTACAGGAAGCAGAGTAGATAAGTGACTGATGCCATGGTAGAGCAGTGAGGATCACTCCATGGATGAGCCCAAATAATTTCAATGTATTTTTCTCATCTAGCTCTAAATCTTACAGTCCTGTTCTCCATGTCACAAGGTTACAGCAGTTTTACTTTTACAAAGGCGACTATCGGACACTTAACTACCCAATTTTTTAAAATTTTATCTCATCATAGTGCTTCTAGATCTCCCAGATCCAATTCTTGATTTTATCAATAAAAATATGAAAGCTTGCCATAAGTCAGCCTCACCAAGAGCACAGCATTATTTTTAATATGGGATATAACTATGACAATAAAGGATTTGTGAATTTTGCATTCTACCATACATTATTGAGTTCTGTAGGACAATAAAGTACTAAATGTTTTTGATAAACTCATGGGTATCTAGGGAAGTACACTGGCACTGCACACCAATCTTTTTGAAGTGTCTTGAGCATTTCAGAAGTTGTAAGATTTTGTTAACTTCATATGACTTCTGAGCAAGATGCAAAACGGTTTTTCAATAGTCATTCACAAGGACTTACAAAAAATTGTTTACTTCCTACTTGAAATTTAACTACTGAGATGCCATTAGTATTTTGTAAGCCTGTGTAATTTTCAGTAACTGTCAATAAGCTTCTGACAACACAGAAATAATAACAATCTGAAATGTTTGTGTGATGTTGCAGGAGTTTTCAATTGCCCTGAAAGTTTCTGTCTATATTGCATATAATTACAGGATATTTGAGGTTGTGAGGGCTCTCTTGAGATCACCTAGTCCAATATACAAAGATTAAGCAGAGTAGTTTCAAGAAGCCTCTCCAATATCATGCCCAGATGGGTTTTCAATATTTCTCCTGATGCAGACTCCATAACCTCCCTGGGCATCCTGTTCCAGTGCTTAGTCACCCTCTCAATGAAAAGCATATTCTTGTGTTCAGATTCAAGTTCATGTGTTTCTAGTTTGTGTCCATTACTTCCTGTCCTGTTATCTGGCACCACTGAAAAAGAGTCTGGCTTTGTCTTCTTTGCACATTCCTATTGGTTATTTAAATAGAGGGATGAGAGCCCAGTGAGCTTTTCTTTCTTCAGACTGAATAATCCCAACATTCTCATCCTTTCCTCAGATGAAAGTTGCTTCAATCCTTTAATCTTGTACTGAAGAGTCCAGCACTGGATGCAGTACCCTGGATATAAGATAATCACATTGCTTTTAAAATTATTTATTAATTAATACATTAATAAATTTATCCCCACAGTCCATCTTTGCTTACTACATAGAATTATTCATCCTCAAATTAAAATGCTTCACAGAAACATCATACATACCTACTTCTATTTCCTGATTTTTTCCTTTTAAATGGGACTGGAATTCCCTTTTCAGAACAGAACTGAATACCCTGAAATATCTTAAATATCAAGAAGATGTAAGTTGTTGCACTAAGGCATTTATCAAATGGAAACCTCACACCCAGCAGAAATTTTCTGTCACTACTTTGTTTTGGTTTATCATTTGGTAGGCCATGTTTGAACCATATGCCTACTTAGACATAGCTCTATCAAAAGATAGCACCTTTTTCACCAAATCCTGTCTCCCTGACACTAAAGTAGACAAGCAAATGTCTTTGTTGTTCTCAAAGTACAAGATCTCCAAGTTGACAGTGAAAACAAGAAAAAGTAAAGGTGGGAGAGTGCAGTAAAAGCTTTAGAAGATAAATTACATTGCCATGTGTGAAGTGATAAAAGCACAAAAGTCTTGGTCTTTTTTTTGGGGGGAGGGGGGGGGATGTATTTAGAATTTGTATTTTCAGTACCATGTGCAAGTAGAGTAAGTATATTAATTACTATATCTAATGAATTGCATTAGGGGTGGGAAAAAATCATGTCCTAACAAGTGAATTTTCACAATAAATGCAAGGTTGTAAATTTTGAGGAAACCTGTGGAAAAGCATGCTTTGTCTTGCATGAATTTAAATTCCAATACTGTGCAATCCCAGTCTCAAACATATCACAAAGATTTTCAAATATCTTACTCCAGATCTCATGAGTAGCATTGAAAATTCAAATCATCTTGACCCCAGATATCATCAAGTGAATCAACTGGAACATTTAACATTTTCATTTGTAGTTCCTGGTTTTGGGTACTACTTCTAGTCTTTTTTTTTTTTTTTTTTTTATTGTAGGCAGACACAAACACAGATATTTCCTATGGATATAGGAAAATAAAAGTGAGCATATGTAACAGGTTTTGTCCATTTGCAAAAGCAAGGTTATAAACACCTTTTAACCAATGTTTGCAGAGGAAGAGCATAATTAGTCAAATACAGAAGCCTTTGCGGGTATCATTCAGGATTTCCAATCACTGTAAAAGGCTGCCATCTACTGGAAAATATTTAATGAAATCCTGAAGCCATCTTTATGACTGTCCACCAAATATGGGAATCCTTTTATTGTCAATGAAAAAATAAGAATCTTTTGATATTTCAAGGTGCCTCTTTTTTGTCCTTGAGATTAATGATTAAACAATTTTCATAAGATAAGTGATTTCAGACGGTAGAACAGCAAAAAAGAAGAACTAAAATTTTGCATTGGTTTTTGGCAGAGAGCATAACTTAAAATTAAATACATGACTACTTAATTTAATGTCAGATAAATTCTAACTTCCTTCAACCTCAAGGACAGATATCCATTTTTAATGAAAAAATGAATGACTGATTAATCATAAAATGTTTAATGAGATTCAGTATTTTGCAGTCAGATAGTGAGAGTTAGTATCTTCCAGAAGTCATTGAAAATGACATTTAGAAAAATCTGGAGGTCATTAAGTGAAGAACATACATGGACTTTTTAAAGATTACTTAATTAGCAAAGACATAGCACTGCATTTCTCCATATTTGTTTTCTTCTTGTGAAGGAAAAGGAGGTAGTGTTGTGGAGATACCAAAGGCCAACTCATCAGATGTACAGAGACAGTACAGCCATGAAGTTGCTTGGTCCCTTTCAAGAAAGAATTATTCCTGTGGGTTCTTGGACTTATTTATTAATAAGAATGATGCTTGGTTCTTTATCATAGCCAGGGTCAACAGGGCCAAGAATAATGTTGCATTCCATGCCACATACAGTCCTTGAATTACTCCACCCTAACTCTGTCCCTAGACAAGTATATTAACAAATAAAATTAAATGAAAAAGAGAATTCTATGAGTTGGAACTCACTTACTTGTTTATACCCACCTGTTTTTAAACTGTGGTTATCAGAAATATATAATGATTTCTTTTCCTAAAGCAGCTGGACACCAAATCCTGAACATACTTGAAATGAAATTTAGAAATTTAACTCAAATACCTTTATTAATATCTAGTATGTATGATTAATGTAGCTAAGGTAGTGTCAATTAGTTTCCTATTAAATGACAATCATTTAGCAATTAATTTAAACATACCCAAGCATTACAGAGTATAATCCTAAGAAAAGTAAAACTGAATTTCAGAATGAAACCAACTGTGTGTTAAGGAAAGCAGATCTGGGAATAACTAACGACCTTCTCAGGAAAAGGGGAAACACCCTGGGAAAGACCTCAGTTTTGGTGTACTAGATTTCTGTTTCAGAGTTATGCAAGTGTAAACCTCTGAACTGTATTTGCTTTATGTCTCAGAATCCTTATATATCATTTTGGTTGAGATCTGACTATTTGTTGATTAAGAAATCCTTTTGTTTATATTGAGTTTAGCTGATGAAAGAAGAAAATAAATTTTTCTGAGAACAGAGAAGTGTCTTTTCATGCTTAAGAAACCAAAAATTGAATTCCTGCCTTTAAAAGAACACACTAACATTTCTCATGGCTTGTGAGAAGAAGCTTAAATATTTGCTTTGAAAGGGTGCAGAAAATGTAATGAGAAAACCACGTGTACAAATGCTTTGTCAGAGAATTCTTTAATGGGAAGGTATAAAGATTTTTTTTTTGTCATCAATATTAATGGTACTTTTGAAATTTATTCATCTTAAAAAAAGTTCTAGAAAGGGCGTATTTGCATGCAAACTAATGCATGTAAATGGCCTTTTGTTTAAAAAGTAAAATTAAACAAAAACAACTAAACTCTTATCCAAAAATTATTGGACCTACATTCAAATTAGAGCTGGTTGAAAATGTTGCATTCTTTAGTCAATTTAAAGAATTAATACAAAATATTTAACCACAAAGAATAAAGACAAGAGACTTGAAACTCTTAATAAGTAGCAGATTTCACACACACGAGGAAAGAGCCTCAAATAGAGACACCTATATGATTTATGCCTAACAGCTGCTAATCTTGCATTTGGAAATGAAAGAGAAAATGTGAGAATGAGGCAACATTAACTATTCTCAGGCTGCAGCCTTGAACTTTGTGTTTTCTTTCCACCTTTCTCATTACCCACAACTTCGTTGAGCAAGCTATTCCAGTGTCTCATCACCCTCACAGTACAGAACTTCTTCCCTATATCTAAACTAAGCTTACTCTCTTTCAGTTTGAAGCCATTTCCATTGTCCTGTCACTACATGCTCATGTAAAATGTCCCTCTCCAGTTTTCCTGTGGGGTCCCTTCAGATTCTGGAAGGCCACAGTTAGTTCTCCCTGAAAACTGAAAAAATCTGGACTGAACATATCCAATCCATTGAAGGAGAGGTGTCCAGCCCTATAATCAACTTTGTGGCTCCCCTTTAACTTTTTAAGGTCAGGTTGGATGCAGCTCTGAGCACCTGGTCTATGGCAGAGGTTTGGAAGGTGTGCCTGTCAATGGCAGGGGTTTGGAACTAGATGATCTTTAAGGTCCCATCCAACCCATATCATTCTATGTTTCTATGATTATCTGCTCAAATAAATTTCTCCAGAGGAAATATTGGACCGTTACATGTAAAAATTACTAGGAAGAAGGCAACAGAAAACAGAGATTATGCAGAAAGCTCTTGTGAAAGGAGAAAGTTTGCAAAATACCAAACCAAAGCAAACCAAAAAAAAAAAAAAAAGCCCACCACTTTAAAATTTGTAGATAAGTGAGAAAGTGGCTGGAGACCACAGAGAACAAAACCTGTCAGGCTCTCAGCTTTCATGCTGAGATGGAGTGTGCTAACATAACTCCCTTAATATTTAAAACTCTCATCTCTTCTGGCTATTGATTTGGAGAATAACTCAGGCAACACAGATACATGCTGTAGAAGTCTTCTGAAGAGGGCTGCATACCATGTGGAAAATGTGACTCTCTTGCTGCTAACACTAACTGACACTGGTGACTGGGAGAGACTGATAAGATTCGCTAGAGGGAAAGAAGAGTTATTATACCAAAATAATAAGATTCAGTTGTTGCCTCACTTGAGCCTTACTCAGTCTTGACAGAAGTAGCTCAACACAGTTTATAAACGGTTTAGAGGAAAAAACAGGGAAACAGGTGTGCTCTTTCTTACAAAAGGCAAATGCACTTCATATACTGGGATATTCTGAACTAGTTGTAGCAAATGCATCTGGATCCCAATGCTGCTACTTCTGCTTTATTTTACAGTTTTTAAGCTTTTTCATCCTAATCAAGCATCTCAGCCCAAAGAAATAATGTCTAGATTTGTTCCAGTACTTTTATGTCTGATCCTTATACCAGTAAATCAACATTTTTTTCACACAGGAGAGAAAAAAGTCTTGAAACACTGCACCGATCATCAGAAAGCAGCTCAGTGGTAGATACATTAAGCAGACTGCTCTATGTAACAAAGAGATCAAAATTAATTTGGGTGTAGAAGGAATATGTTCTAGGACAATTTACAGACATATCCTTTCTGAATTTCTCTTTGAAGAAGGAACAATAAAGTCTGCTGTTCTTTTTGTTTTAATTCCTTTAGTCACCAGTATGGCAAGAGCCACAAGCATAAGATTGCCTTTTTATAGCAGATGTGAAAGTAACGAAGTGAAACCACTGTCTTTTAAAAGGATTTTTTTACAAAAGTCACATGAAATATCCCAATTTACTGCCACATTTTTCCCTGAAAACGTGTTAGTCAGTGACATCATACTCACCTGTTTTCTGGTTATTTGGGAAGAATCTAATATGATTTATCTTTTTCAAAGCAATGCCTCCTTCTCTCTGCCTTGTGCAAGTCCTGCTAAACTTAAACCTAATAAATATAGATACTTTCACAATCTGAATTCAAACCAGTCTGAATCATCATATTCCTGATGATAATGGATGTAGCAGATGCATTTACTGTACACGACAATTATTTGAGCTCCTCTGTAAAATCCCTATGTATCTGGCAAGCAAAGTAGTAATAACTTAAAATTCTAGTTAAAATTAATATTAGTTTTAGCATTTTCATATTTAATTCTTCCTTCCAAACTCTAAAACTCTACCAAAAACAAACTGTGAGGTATAACGACTGTGGCCTAAAGAAAACAGGATGTGGCAGGTGAACACTCTAAATACAATTATGAATGGAATGAAAGATATGTGACCAGAGCATTTGAGAAATAATGCTGACATATATTACTAAGATGTTTGCAATATTAATAAGAATATGTTAAATTGCTTAACAGATTACAAGATCTCACAAATTAGCATTTACGATCCTCCAACAACTGGATTGATTCGAATGGATTTTCCCTGTGAATGGTGTAGTGACAGGTGCTAGATATATTTTCATTTTCATTGGTGATACGGAAAAGAAAAAGACACTAAATATTACCTAAATTGAAATATTGGCTTAAAGTAAGGTATGTTGTAAATATCTCCAAGATATAAAAAGATGATAAATACTTGAAACATGAGCAGCAAATGATCTAAAAAAGAATTACAGTGGAAGATCTTGAGGAAAAAAATAGAAAAAAAAATTTTATGTGTTTCTGTTTAACATGTTAGTTATGTAGAACTGCGTACAAAAAGCTATGATATAATTATAAGAGTCTTCTGGTTTAGGTATGAAATGGAAATAATGGTAATGGAACTAGTAGAGATGCTCCTGAAAAAAGCATCTGAAGTTGAACTTAAATCCCTTGGAAACATTTATTTGGATAATGTTAATTACAGAAAAGGGAACGTCAAAGTGTCTACTTTTTGTATGAGGATAGAGTGAAAAATACTGCAAGAGACATTCACAGTTCATCTTCAAGGTTAATTTTCAAAGCTCGTATTGAAGATCATTTGGGGTGCTGGCACTCAACAGCAAATTACTTTTGAAGAATATTCCTCATTTTTGACATGCCAGTTAATTGATGAAACAAGTTTCACTACCACTACATTTCTTGACAAGGAGTGGTTTTTATTCAAACCAAGACACTACTCTTTGATTTGAACGGGCTGTGAAATCTTTTTTTGCTCTCATGCCATTTACTCATTTTGGAATTCAGTTCTGGATGAGGTGAAACCTAGTGGTTGAGTAAGAGAGACAGACTAATTTCTTAAACTGAGATATTTTTCTGTGCAATTGCTAACTCATCATTATAAGATCCCATTTTCCTTGAAGAACAAAGGAAACAGAAATAGGCAAAAGTCATTATACATTAATGGTCCTAACAAACCAGATAGGAGGGCATATTTTAAAAGTTAAGATGTGGAAGGACATTGTCACATCTCACCCCTAAGAAGGAAGAAACTACCTAAAATTTGTAAATGCTCATGGTCAAAAAAAATGACAGAAATCTGAGGACCCAGAATCAGAAAGTTTTATTGGTAAATTACGCATTAGACATGGAAATTGGTATCTTAGTCCCTGGCCCACTATATAAGTGTTTTTTTTTTTTTCTCATGGCATATTAATACTAACAGACCTGAGCTCTATTACCAACAATTCTTATCTGCTATAACTCTCCTTGGTTGGATTTACAGCCATCTGGCTATTGAGACAAACAAATTAGCCTCTAATTTTCTCTGATTCTACAGACATGCCTCCAAGATAACTGGTAAAACCAAATATAACAAGGGAGTTATTTTATGTAAAAGACCAAGACTCCATTTTATTATAAGTTAAAATAGAGTTAGAGTGCTTTTTAATAAGGAATTGAGTTCAATTGCTGAAGTTGCTGTAAAATCAAGAGCTTTTTTTTTTTTTTTTTCTCATGGTACTTTTTCAAATTACTACCAAGCATTCCGGGAACTTCAAGAAATAAAATTTTTTGAGCTGTTTGGTTTACACAGTTGTTTCAGATCAGCTATTGACTCCCAGGGACAAGACTGAAATAACTTCAGCACAGCAGGCACAGTAGGCAGGAGGAACAATGGCAAACAAGTTCAACATGTGAGAATCATACCTATAAAGTTCTTGGGGAGTGTTCATAGCTACATCATTTCTAGAAGATTGATTAACTGTGGGAAATGATAAACTGCCTGGAAAAGCACATGCTGTGGAAGCAGGATTTTCAAAGACATTTCTGACACCAGAGAGACTACTGTACCAAAGCACTGCATTGCAGGTACAAACAAAGCAAACAGTTCTGTTTGAAGATCATAACCACATAAGTTTGTTCTTGACAAAACATAAAGCCTTTGATAGCCAGACAATAAAGTTTGGGAGTTTTTATCCTTCTATTGGTACATTTTTACCTTCTGTGGTAACCTCATTATTATTTCCAAAATTTATCACTTAGTTACATCACTTAGGAAAGAGTCTGCACTTTTCTGAATTTAGATAGATTTTCAAAATAATGCTGATATAGAGAGGAAAACTATTTTAGCTTTCAATTGTGTAACCTTTGTAATAAAGGAGTAATAATAGTGCTTCAGTTTCTGTTTAAAATAGCTGATAACATTTAAGAATATATATACATGTATTCTGTTTCTTTCTATTGAAACACTTCTTACTTATTTGAACTCATTGAAAAGCTTGTTTTAAAATAAATCAAGGGTTACTAAATCTCTTTTAATACCTTCTTTCAACCCATATCTCAACTAATCATAATAATATTGTCAGTCTTCCAAATACATCAATGATAATACTGATATTTTCTAGCGTCATTACAGTTTAAATGTTTTTCAATTTTTTGTTCCAGTTGTGGTTCAATCCTAGTCAGCAACTCGGTACCATGCAATTGTCCACTCACTGCCCTCCACAACCCCATGTGGAATGAGGAGAAGAACTGAAAAAGAAAGTAAGACTCGTGGCTTGAGATGAGAACACCTTAGTAATTCAAAGAAAATGAACTACAACTAAGAATAATAAATATTAAAAATTGTGAAAAAGACAGAGCAAGGGACAGAACCCAAGAGAAACTAATGATGCCCAAAAGAATTTCTCATCGCCCATTGACAGATGCCCATCCCATCCCCAAGCAGCGATTAGCCTCTCCCAGCCAACTATCCCCAGTTGATATACTGGGTACAAAGTCCATGGTGCGGAACATCCCTTTGGCTTGTTTTCTTCAGCTGTCCCAACTGTGCTGCCTCCCATCTTGTGCATCTCCAGACCAGCAGAGCATGAGACACTAAAACACCCTTGACTCAGGGTAAATGCTGCTTAGGAACAACTGAATCATTGTCTTCTCAACATTATTCTCATACTAAACCCAAAACACAGCACTGTATGAGTTACTAAGAAGAGAACCAACTCTACCCCAAATGAAACTAGGACAGCTGCTCATAAATAAGGAAAAAGGAGTTGAACAGTCACAGAGAGACAATTAAACCACTTTCTTCTGCTCAGGCAGAGTCAATACAACCTAGATCACCTACAGAAAGTTTTGGGATGTTTAGGTTTTTTACAAACTTGATTTCCTACTCTATTTGTTCTTTCTCTTTGTATACTAACATCATTCAGTTCTGGCAAACTTTTGCCATACATTACCATTATAACTACTTTGTTGTTCTCTGTTCTCCCTTAAAAAAGAAAATTATAATTAAGAACTATTAAATGAGGTGCCTTCACAGCCAATCTTCAGCCAAGTATTAATCTACTCTGTTTAACAGAATGTGGATAGATTGAGGATACTAAGTGATTTTATGTCTCATATTTAAATCTTCTTTCTATTTTATGCCTTTATTTTTTTTCTTTTTTTTCTTTTTAACTAATTTCTGGATGACAAAAAAATATGATACCTACCATGTTGTGGTATTCTGTTGTACACAATGAGAGAAACTCAAAATTGATAACACATGCAAATGGTGAGAATTAAAAAAGACTGAAGTAATTTATTTGTCAGAGGCCATAAATTAACATTTTTTTAACACTAAGTTTTTTTAACTTTGCTGCCTCTAAATTTTGTTTCTCAATTCTGAGATAAATTAAAGCCTCTCAAATTAAATTGAGTTTGTTCAAATAAACAGAAAATTGAATAACTTAGAAGTGAAAAAGAACAACAGGTTGTAAACCTAATTTTTATCATTTCTTGAATAAATCATCATTGTAGTTATAGACAGCTGCTGGGCAGCTACCCTATTGTGTTACAGTTTTTATCACTTATAACGTGACCAGCCTCCAGAAGTGTGTTGCATCAGAAGCTCACATTATTTTCAAAATTAAGTCATAGTTTGAAACTTGTGAAATGCCATTATCTAGAAACAATAGAATGAAAACATTGGAATGACTACACTATTCACAGTTTATATTGCAGAATTTATTACAAGTCTCTCAGAGAAGCAATTAAACTCTGTATTTGTGTGTAGAAATTTTTCTCTCCTAATCTATGCAGGAAACACTCTTTCAAACATACACCTGCTCTTTCTTTGAACAATTTAATGTTTTAGGTAAATTGTTTTATAAACATGAGACTAAACTTAATTTGGAAAGTTATGAAGTTATGTTTTCCCAAAATGATGCAATTTATCTTATTTTATTTTATTTTATTTTATTTTATTTTATTTTATTTTATTTTATTTATTTTATTTATTTTATTGTTGTTGTTGTGTTATTTTTTGTTTTTTTTGTTTTGTTTTGTTTTTTTCTATTAAGAATGTCATCATCCAAGCATTTAAAAAGTAGTAATTAACCCTCAACCCCCACTTTTCCAGCTTTCATGAACTAAGAATAACAATATTGTTAACTTTTTTGACTGGAAACTGATTAGGTGTCAGAAAATTCAGAACCATTTATATAAGTATTTAGCCATAAATTATGAAAAAACTCTTCTGTTTCTAAAAAATAAAATTCATTTTTTCATTTCTTTTAAAAATAAATGTCCTACATGACTAACTCATCCGAAACCAAAGCAAACCCAGGATAACCAACAAATTCCTTATTATACTCCAAACTGATATTAGTATTTACAGTTTTTCTCAGAAACATAGTACAATGGTGCATATGTCTACTTGTCTCACATTATCTCTATATAGTTTCTTCATTAAAAAACCACTTTAAAGGGAAGAGAAAAATAGGTTTGAGTTCATCTTGGGTACCACAGAGTGACACTAACATGCTATCCCTTTACCCTCAACATCATTTAGCATCTGTTTATTTGCAAGGCAGCTTGTAACCAAGAAATGATGTTGTCCTTTACAGGTATTGTGCTTGGTTTTTACCCTGTCTCTCAACCCATTCATGGCTGTTACTCAGAGGCAACTCTTCACAATCTATCCTTTCCTCAACATAGAGAACAACATCTCCATCCTCCCTTCCCAGGCTATCTCTTCTGAAAATCCTGTGGCCCTGAACTGCATTCCTCCCATCATGTAACTCCTTCCACCAGTTCATGTGGTAGCAAATAAATCAGAGTTTTCTTATTTCACTTTGGTTCCCAACTCCTGTTCCTTACCCATCTGCGTGCACTGTGTAGTGGCACTTCAGCAGGGCTGTTGGTCTCTTCACTTTTTGGGAGGCATTGTCTCTAGTTCCTTTGGGAAGATTAACAGGCATTTCCCTGATATTCCCTAAAGTGCTGTTGTTTCCTTGTTCCTTACTGATGCCCAGTAGAGTATCTCCTCTGGGGCAAGAATTAGATTCTTAACAGAATCTATCATCTGCTTTCTGATTACAAAATACATAACAGTTTTGGTAACATGACTGGGTCTTTATTTTTATTAGTAACCTTGACTCCTTCTCCACTTTATGGACATACAACTTTTTGTTGACTGTAAAATATTTTATCATCAAGACAGATTTGCACAGAAGAAACTCCATAAATACCATGTACCTAATATCCAGATACTCCTTCAGCCATATGACATTCTGACGCCTACCCTTTTCACACGGGTAATAGAAAATTAAAAAAAAAAAAAAACTCACATTCATAGCATGGTCTATAAGAACATAGAATTTTTATCAGAGATTTTGCATCTTGAATGTCCCCTGAAATTTTCAAACCCTTTTTAAAAAAATCCTGGTTTTAATCGTAAAAGAGTAGTAGAAGATTGTTGACTGTTGAAGAAACAGGTTTTAGGCCAAAAAACCTTTCTAATTATATACCAGGTTCATACACATACATCTTACTCTATTTTCCTTTTGTTTTACTTATTCTTTTTATAACAAAGTCACATTCTATTAAGATCAAAATTTTAGAAGTTGTATATTTACATTAAATATTTAAATCAATCTGTGTCAAGCAAACTTGAGCTTCCATTTTACTGAGCACCTACAATTTAAACGGAGTTGCTCATACTCAATATCTTTGAAAGCAGTACTATGTATCAGATTAGACATTCATGTTGAAGGACTTGAATTAATAACTGACTGTTATTGACTTTCCCCTCTTTCTCTAGTACTTATTGTTTGCATTTTCATTATAAATTTGTTATTGCAAAACATATTGCAGATTCTGTTGCACTGGAACAGAACCAACTTCTTATTTTTTATTTCCACAAATATTGTTTGTCAGTACCTGCATTTATGAACTTTTTGAATATTTTTATCTTGCTAAGATATATATAGTAGTATTTATTTTTTCTTACAGTTAGTATATTTAGTTTGTCTGAGTAGCTAAAAGGAAGAGGTTGCAAGATAGATCAGAAAAATATTTTTTCAAGACCTTTATTTCAGAAACTGCAACAGAATGATTAACAAAACATTTTAATGCGTAGAACTATGGTTCTTTAATTTGTAGTCCAAGTTGAACACTAAGTGCATTTTCTAGAAAAGTTAATCTTCAGCCAGAGACAAATTACAAAAATGTTATGTAACCTTCTATGCAATGACTAAGGTATACTTGAATCCAGTATCAAAAAAATCACGTTATAATAATAATAGCAGAGAGAAACGTAAACACAGAAACAGCGCCTGAAAGAAGTAGCTGAAAGCTGTGAGATGTGAATAAGTAGAGATGATTTAAAAGAGACTGCCAGAATAAATGGCTTCACATTCCTTTTATTCAAGTGGCAATAAAGTAACAGAAAATAACAGAAAATTACTTGGCCTCAACAAATGAAACAGAAGATTTTGAAATATTGCAGTTCTTACTAAAAGCATATTTCCAGGGCATACCCACCCACCATTGCAAGTGAACAAGCTTTTGAGGATCCAACAGTGTATCGCCAAGTATACACACAATTTTATGGACACAGATTTACATAGGATTATAGCATAAAGGATCTAACTCATATTTAAGTATTACAAAATAAGTATGAAAATAAGTGTTTGGTATTTGACTTATTCATAAAATACTGAATGGAATGGAATACTGAATTTCTAAAATGGTGAACTGAAACATGAGAATATTTAGTTTTGAACTAAGTGACATATTAAATGTAATAGCTTTTTTTTGGCTAATGATTCATATAACACATTTTTATTTCCACATATACACATTATATTAAAAGTTTGTCTCAGCTACATAAAAATTAAAGTTTTAGAAAGGCTCTGACTTTGTGTTGTCTCTGTCTTTAGAGCAAATGTTTCAATTTGAGATGTAACAAAGGCACATTACAAAGTAATCAATCACAATAGATCTCCAGATGTAACATTTGACTCTATAATCACATCTCTTGTACTAAGTGTTTATTCTGTGCTTACTATTATAGCAAATCATTGCCTGGTGCTAACTGCAGGTACTTAATGAAAAGCAGGGTACAGTTCTAACTAAAAGGAAAAAGAAAGTTTTTTGAGATACAGGAAAAAAGAAAACCCCAACAAACTAACTAACTAACAAAAAAAAAAAAAAAAAAAAAAAAAAAAAAAAAAAAAAACCCAAAAAAAAAAAAAGAAAAAAAAAATCCCAAACCAAAAAACTGAGAAAGAAGATTTAAAAGAAAATGAAAGAATAAATCAAACTGAGATCTAAGTGACATAAGAATTTAAGAAAAGGTGCTAAAATATTTAAAAACGAGAAGTGCAAGAAGGCCAAATAGGCTGTGCTTCCATCTTCATGCAGACATAAGGGTATTCCTTGCAATAAAATTTACAGTGCCCATATTAGCCATGTACCCTTGGCAAAGAGAAAGCTACATTTTAAATTTGCAGTCATTAAACCATATTTTATTATGTCTTTAGGGTATCATAAATATTATTTTAATAGATATTTTACATGTAATTGGAGAGACAGTGGTTCAAAAGGAATAAATTTCTACATGCAGCTCTCTTTTTAGTTTATATCCTAAGTTGAAAATGCTGACAGAAAAAGTTCACATACGTTATATTCCTGTTAATAAGAGTCAGTCTTAAGAAAAGGATACTTTTGTACTAAATTTAACATTTATTATCTGTTCTAACATCATGAATGTTTCCAGTTCTGTAATCATCTGTACTGAAGGTCAGACATAAATCAAAAAAATTGACTATGAAAATTTCACCCCATTCCCTATGGGCTGATCAATATTCTTCTCACAAGCAATGCTATTTCTATACCCTTCCCAGGCATTAAAAAAGCCCAAACTGATAACATTTGTGATCTACAGACAGAATCTACAGTATTATCCTAGTTCTGGAATGGTATTCTCCAATTTACGACTCCTGCTAAAACCATGCCACTGCTCCCTCCCCTTCCTTCTCCAAGTGGAAGCACAAAAGGCAAAGATCACAGGTTGAGATAAGAAGACTTAACTGGAATCAACAATGAGGGAAGGAAAAAAAAGGCAGAAACAATACTAATACAAGAGGTTTAAGACAGAGAAATTATTTACATGGAAAGCCTACAATATAAACGAACACTGATCTGCTCTTCTCCACTACCTTTTCTCCTGACCAGTCAGAGAACCCTTCTCCTCAGAAGTGAGAATCCCTTTTCCCTGCCCCATTATTTGCATGAAGTGGTAATCAAATAATACCAGAGTCCTGGCCACTATTGGCTATTGAAACAAATTAACAGTGTCCTGACCAAAAATAAATCTTCAGTAATCGTTTTATTTTCTTAATAAAATAAGAATAAGGAAAAGATATGCATAAGGTACAGGGTTTTAGTGGTTGAGATTTTACATGACAATGGGAAAATGTTTGAAACAGTCAACTAATTTGTGGCAATCCTTTGAAATTACCAGAGTCTAGTTGTATAACTAACACAGACCATTGCTTCTAATTGTACTAAAATTACACCATTCCTTCTTTTATTATTGGTACCATAGACGTTCTCATTCATGCAGGGTTTTAAAAAAATATTCTTAATATGTTTTATTTCTCTTCTATCACTGCAAAAAATCTCTGCATTTTTCTTCCCAGTCAGGTCTGGAAATTATGGAAGAAAATATAACCAATCTTTTCTCTATCTAGTGATCTGGAAAGGCAGGTCTTCTTGTTCACGGAATACATTTTCGCAACAGTGAAGTTTCAAAATACTGATATCAGAAAGAAAACATTATCATTTTAACATGATTAATCTAGCACACTTCCTTTTGCCAAAAATTAATTATTAAATAATAGATTAAAATATTAACTCAATATTTTACAAGAACAAGGACGTCTCAAATGGGTCTGTGGAGCAAGAAGCTTCACACTAAGTGATCCAAAGCTAGTTGATATAACATACATAGAAGGTATTTTGGTCTGTAGTGTAAAGCTGATAGCCATATGCTAAAGTTTCTATATTAAAAAAAAGTGTTATCAAATACAGAGAAATAATATAAAGATATGGATACCTAATGCTTCCTTAGTTCATCCACTTCCCACCAGATAATAAATGCAACCATCAGAGTTTATTTAATTAAATACTGATGATGAACCCAAATGTAAGGTGAGAACAATACAAATTATTTGGGAAAAATGCTAAGGTTTATGGGCAAAGTGCACTTTCTAATGATTTCTTAAGCATCCATTTTCCACTACATGGCCAGACAAATAAACTAAGAGTCCAGTGAAATAATTTTTGACTGCCAGTGATATAAATGATTTTCTAGCTGGAAAAAGGTGGACCTTCCCTGTAGAAGTGAAAGGCCAAATTTTCAAGAAGAAATGTCATTCATGCACTAGAAGGACGTCCTTACATGGGAAGAAAGAGGTTTCTTTTCATCCACCTGTGATACTGTTACAAGTCATATAGTATTTCATGGACAAATCTAGCTCATGTACTAAGAGAAGCCTTGGGACATAATGTCAGTAAGGTTAAAAAGGAAAAAAAACTTGGTTTTTACAATTGTATTTTCCTTGGGTTCTGCCATATGCTTCACAGAGCCTTTCTTCCACCTAATTGATTTCCTTTGTTCTAACATTCAACCAAAAGATCTGAAACATGCACCTGTACTTCTGTGCTGATGGTCTTGAATAACATTTGCTCATGATACTGCAAGACGTTTGTAACTGCACCATGGAGAATATCAGGAATCAGTTCTGCATGTTATACCAGAACTCAGTGGTGTTTCTTAGATCCTGATGTACATCATCAAAAGATGGCTCCACTTAGCTCCTAGCTGTGGTCAACTGCAGTCACCACCTGATAGCATAGGGTTAAAATGTTTCTAAAAATCATGGAAACTGTACACAATAGATTCGGGGAGCTGGAAAGAAAGGTTGGGCCTGGGAAGGGAACCAAAACTACGTAGGCCCTGGAAACAAGGGTTAGGTTTTGTCTTTACTAGATCATGTACAGAGGAAACTGCACCTGCATAATCATCATATGATAAATGATATGATTGTTTAATGTAATGATTGTTTGGTACTTGAATATGATTATTGTTCAAGAATCATGAGAAACAATGTTTGGGGGGCCCAATGAAGACTACAAGAATTCATACAATAGAACAATATGGGTTTAATAATTAATATATATAGTTATATAACGAAAAGGCATAAAAACATGCCCATTTTGAATCTATGTCAGAGTCAGATTTGGTTCTGTACCTTGTAGCCCTGATTCCCAGAGCTCTTCAATAAAAGCACCTGCATATAATACATATAATAAATTGTGATTATGTGTTTCAACACTAACACATCCACATGGTTAAATTGTGTGCTCCTTCAATATGAATACTGTTATTTTCCCATGGGAGATTTCTGTAGCCCTGGTTTCGTGCCTGAGATGTTTTGGTTTTCTGAAATTTTTTTGCCAGTGAACTTTCTGTAAACAAGAGAATTGTTTGGTAACTGTACTATGTTTTTCATTCCCTTTCCTAGGAGGAACTTCTTGATGTCTCTCTGGTCTGACCAATGTGATTGAACAGGTTTGCCTTTCTGTCACCAATCAAATTGGTCTGTGTAAAATAGTATATAAGGGAAACACATCCCAAAAATAAACAAGTCATTTTCAGCCTTCTGAAGTTCAGGGTCTCTGTTGTTGTGGCATAAAACAGCGTCTTAAATATGGCAACATTAAAATATTTTGGAGCATATATTTTCAGAAAGAAAATGGCATTTAATTTTCAAGGTGTCTTTTACTTTAGATATAGATCAGTCTTCTTTTAAAGCTTATCACTTTTTTTTTTTTGTGTTTTTTTGTTTGTTTGTTTGTTTTTTTGTTTTTTTGTTTGGTTGGTTGGTTTTTTGTTTGTTTGTTTTTTGGTTTTGTTTTGTTTTGTTTTGTTGTTTTGTTTTTTTGGTTTTTTTCCCCCAGGAGTTGTTCAATCCCTAGTAAATTTTTTCCACACATTATTTTTAACTGTCTGATTTTTTGATTCCTCAAGGACTAAAAGCAACATGGAAATACTAAAAGAACTTTTTCTTCTTCTATATTTTATTTATAAATACATAAACATACGGATATATTTTTCATATGCATCTTTTAATAAATATGTAAAAATTAACTGCTAGTTATTAAAATAATTTTAATAATGACAGTGTGAAATGTACATATTTTTCACACTTCGTATTTAGCTAATGAAGAATGCTTAAAACAATGGCATTACTGGTATGCTTAGAGTTTGCAGAACTGGAAGTTGGAGAGACAGAAGTACTCTCCCCACCTCCCAAAGTAGTGGTTTTCCAAATTAGTTGAGTAATTTACAGATTTCTAATCCTTTTACTGGTTTTGTTTGGTTTAGTTTATTGTTTAGGGTTTTTGTTTGGTTGGGCTTTTCGCAGTTACTGTAACATGTAAGAACAGACTTATTGATTCCCTCTATTGTACATATTTGTTAGTATTAGTTATTATTTGCACAGCATTGTTCCTCATTTCTATTTTTATTATTTCACCTATTTTTATTGTTTCACCTCTTTAATTTTCATTTTTACTACTGGGTATTCCATTACTTCGAGCAGCAGTAATTTCTCCCATGCATTTTGACAAGCTGCTAACTGTAATCTAGAAGTTGCAGCAAAGAAATATCAATAAGTAAATAAGAACAAACTAGTTTATTTATACAAAATATTTGTATATAAAAATAACTTTGTGTTCCAGTTTCTACAGAAAATGAAATCTATTGTTTTAAGAATCCCAAATAATCAGAAAAATACTTTGCTGTACTCACTCCTTAATACTTTCACGACAACAAAGCCCTGTTGCAGTGCGAGGCCTTTCTGAGCCCGGCTGCCCTCAGCTGGGCTCCTCGGCTACTCGGCACATCTCAACAGAACCAATATGTGGGTTCTTGGCTCAGCAGCACCTCCTTCTTGGTTGACATGGTTGTGGTGTCTCAGAAAAAGTGGACTCTCCAAAATTGGGAGGGAGCAAAGGTTTATTTGGGGGACATGGGGGAACTTCTTCTTCAGACCATGCCCCAGGAGAGACCCCTCACCCTGGGCTATCGTCTGTTTTATACATTTTAGACAAAGGAAGGCGGAGATTAGGACCAAGAGCCAATAATACAAAGCAACTTCATACATGCCAACTAATTCACTACTTAACATCAAATCCAAAGTTTTCTTCTAGGCGGGTCTACACACCTCTACCAACCACAGGACAGAGACCCTTAAGATTTCTGGACTATAGAGATAACAAATTCAGTGATGGACAGAGGAAGGAAAGGGGGGACATCTTCAGAAGGATGAGTATACTTCATCCAGGAAAGGGGCCAATAAGAGTCTGTCTCCAGGCAAAACCTAGGGATGACATTGAAACCGTTATCAACTCAAGATAAGGAAGCATTCCACTAACAAAGGGGCCCATCTAGGGAAAACTAAAACTTACACTATTCTAATAATATGTTTTAAACTAAATTTTGCAACCCCACAAAGCCCCAAAGCTCCAACAAAAAAACCCCAAAGATTTTGCTGGGCTAAATGGAAATGTATATGAAAACATAGATTTATCCTTTAAAAGATCAGATGTGGGCCAGATACTGCAAATTTTGATGAAATCCAGTAATGTTATATTTGCATTAGATCTTATTCAGTTAGCAAGAGCATTAGCCTTGCTAATAAAAATTATGCTTGAAAAACAGTGTAAATATTTGTACTCTTCAGAGTGCAGATGAACAGTCACATTATGTCATTGCAAATACTGAACTCTTATTAAAAACTACAAAAATGGAAACTAATATTTACTCTGTTTCCTTTGAAAACAAGACCATAACAAGAAAGAATGTGAAGTTTTAAGTGAACTTAATGATTCTGAAATAACATTGGGCTTAACACTAGAAACACTAGAAACAATATTGTACTTTTTGCTTGTTTGAATCATCTTTTGGTTTTAAATGCAGATTACATTCCAATTTTCATTTCAGCTGTTGTTACAGCTTGACAGTTTTTTTGGAAATAAGCTTAGAAGAGGAAATCTTAAATGTCTGATGAACAACAATTTCTAATAATTTTCTAAGGGACAGTTATGAAAGCATTCAAATAGGACATAATATAGAAACTGATAAAAAATCTTGATTAAAAAAATGCAGCTCCCCACAAATCTCCAGAATGACTGCTTAAAGTTGATTCTGTAGAGACTATTTTAGATTCTAAATTCAAGTTAGAGGGTTGTGGAAGAAGAGAGATTTTTAGATATAATGATTCTTAATGTGTGTCATGGTTTGACACTGGGCAGATGCTAGGCACCCAGAAAAGCTGCTCACTCACCCTCCCCTGCAACTGGACAGAGGAGAGGAAATATAAAGAAGGACTCATGAATTGAGATAAGGACTGGGCAAAAACACTGATCAATTACCATCAAGGGCAAAACAGGCTCAGCTTAGAGATATAAAGTGAAAGTATTAGTAACAAGATCAGAGTAGGAAAATGAGAAGTAAAATAAGCCTCCAAAACACCTTTTTACTCCCCCCTCTACCCCCCCAAACCCCTCTCTCCTTCCCACTGATAGTGGAGGGAGACAGGGAATGAGAGCTTTGGTAAGAAAATCTGTGGCTTTTCTCACTTCTCAGGGAGAGGAGTCATTCCCCTGCTGCACAGTGGGGTCATTCCCACAGGAGACAGTTCTCCACAAACTTCTTTAAGGTGACTCCATCTCACAAGCAACAGTCCTCCCAAAAGTGCTGCAAAGTGAGTCCATCCCACAGATGGCAGTCCGCTCAAACTGTTGTAGTATAGGTTACTCTTCCACAGGGTGCAGTCCTCAAAGGACAGGCTGCTCCAGCCTGGAAGCAGGGCCCTCTGTCTCTATTTGGGTCTCCCATGGGATCACAGCCTCCTCCAGGCATCCACCTCCTCCAGCATGGGCACCTCCCCCACAGCCTGTGGGTGGATCTCTGCANTGGGCTGTGGGTGGATCTCTGCATCCCTCATGGATCCATGGGCTGTGGGTGGATCTCTGCATCCCTCATGGATCCATGGGCTGCAGGAGCACAGCTGCTTCATCATGGTCTCACCACAGCCTGCAGACGAATCTTGGCTCTGGTGCCTGGAGCACCTCCTGCCCCTCCACTCTTCTCTAGCTGGAAAATTACAACTGTGCCACAAACTTTGTTTGATTTCTTCTTAAATATGTTGTGACAGAGACATTACCACAATCTTGAATTGGCCTAGCCTTGGGCAGCAGCAGATCCATTTTCAGAGCCGTCAGGGATTGGCTTTGCCAGACATGTTGGAAGCTTCTAGTAGCTTCTCACAGAAGCCACCTCTGTGGCTCTCCTGCTACCAAAAACCAACACAAAGCACCTTAGGTGGCTTCCAGGCAAATCTTTCCTGTGGTCTTCCTAGGTACAAAGGAGAGACTCACAGGTCAGTAGTTCTTGGAGTCCTCCTTTCTACCCTTTTAAAAGATGGATACAATGTTTCCCTTTTCCCAGTCTCCTGGGCCTGCACCTGATTGCCATGACTTTTCAAATATCATAGATGGTGTCTTGGCAATGACATCAGCCAATTCTCTTAGGACTCTGAAATGCATTTCATTGAGTCCCATAGACTTAAGGTGCTTTCAGGTTCCTCAGGTGGTCATGAGCGTGGTATTAGAGTGTGAAGGACTTTTCTCCCCCAGTCCCCATCCTGCTGCCTAACCCCTTGTGAGTTATGCAGAAGCAATCTCTCAAAGTAAGTAGAATTAATACAATAAGGGAATGATGCCTGGACAATATAATCTGGAAAAAAACCCCAGTATTTTATGAACATTTGAAAGAATCATACCACTTTGAGACTCAAAACATAATTTTTTGAGATCCATTTATCCTTGTCATAGTCCTAGGGAAGTACACACCAAAACCCCTAGCTTTTATCAAGAGAATATACATTTCTGTCTGTGGGAATCTGCCAACAATTTTTATTTCAGTAGAAGGATAAGGGCTTTGAGAACATACACCGAAAAATCACTATAAGGAGTGAGAAACTGCCTAAGTTAGATAGTAAAAAATGCTAACAAAAAGGTGATAAAAGGGTGTGTTTTGTCACTTTGTTGTCATCTTCAGAAGGAATGGATCACTGCCATAATTCATAGTCTTTGGAATTATTCAAATGCTATCTGGGGGTAGGATCCATTCCCATATTTAAACTATATTTTCAGTGTCTGCCACAACTGTTCAGACTACAAGGGAGTTTGGATTATTTTTCATCTTTTGCGTAATTTGATATGATCTCATCTTCTATTTCTCAAATATAATAAATGCTTTCAGTAGCCCAAGAATATCTTTAGGCATCAACATAGTAGACAGTTGTACAGGATGGCATGTGGAAAAATTATGTTTGTTTAACTTTGCCCATTTTCTGCTGTGAGGCGAGGTGTTATAATTTATGTAATGACTTCTGTGAATGACATTTCCAGGTAGCAGCTGGAATTGCTCACCCCACTTCTCTTCCTGCAAAAGCTTCTGCTACATTAGTCCAGGTCTACACATCCTAAGAAAAGAAAACTTCCCCTTCAAACAAATTGAAGAAACATAAGTTTCTCCAAAATTTTTTGAATTGGCTTTACATGAGCTCAGTGCTTCCCTTGAACTGTCCTTCTCCCCATGTCTTTTTATACCACTGAAGAAACACATGAATGACTTCATTACACAATGTTAGGAAACTCATCTGCAAGTGAATATTGATGCTCTTTTCCTTCCTGAAGTGAATACTTAAACATCTGATGATACATGTGCACTGGATTAATGACTAAAATCCACATGTCCCTATTTCAGAGTGAGGTATCTATTTATAATGCTATATAGTGTCTTCTTTTGCTTGTTAAATAAATATTGAATTAGCTTTGCTCCAGAAAAAATAAAACTAAGCACTCTTCCCACTCTCCCACTGCTTTGGGATATTAGTTTATAATTTAGAATATATATATGGAAAATAGAGGATTTCTCTAGGCAGATCATCTGTTTCTCCAGATGCTTTCTAATCACTGAACTATTGGATTAAAGAAGTGCAGGGAGGTGGAAATAGAGCATTTCACATTCCTGCATTTATATGCTGAATTCCATCTGATAGTTGTTCCTGAGAAAGCTTATGAGATCAATTTTTGGAAGCAAAAATGTCAAAACAATGCTTGAATCTGATCAAACTTAGACAGACTTTGATCTCTCAAGTCTCTTCTTACAGTCAAAATGGTGAGAGAAATGTCAGGTGGGATAGAAAATGGACTGGAAATTGATGGGACTCTTATGATTCGTTCAATATTTAATTGCCAAAAGGTTGACAGAGACACCACAGTGCTGAGGCTAGCACAGTTTTAGTTTATTAATTATCCTGGAAGGTGGAACAGAATGCAGTCTCATCAGGTTCATGGATGACACCAAACTGGGGGAGACCTGTCAGTGTCCAGGTTACTGAAACATAAATTATTCTATATTCTGATTCTATGAGTCCAGAAAACAATGAATGATGGCATAGTGAAGAGTCTTAAAGTGAGGTCTGACACAATTGATTTGTCACTTGATAGTAGCTACATGTAGAAATCCTGGTATCAATTATAAAGGAATAAAATAATTTTCACTAATTTATAACAAAATAGCACATTTACTATGATTAATATAAACACAGCACTCCCATAGTAACAAAAAAAAAAAACAAAACAAAACAACAACAACAACAAAAAAAAAAAAACCTAAAACTGAATTACAGTTTATTTTTATTATTTGGTGGTATGTCCCACAGATCTAAGTAAATGTGACATTTCTCAAAAAAAGGCTTAGAAAGTGAAAAGAGCTATTCTACTCTCTTTTACCATGGCATAACAGTTTGCATGTTGTCCAAATAAAATGTTAGCTATTTTAATTGAAATCTTCCCACTAATTACTTGCTTTTTTCAGTAGGTGAAAAATCATAATACATTCTGCTCCAGAAATGTGAATTTTCAGTTTGCTATGCAGAGAAATTGGAAGGTACCTAGAAAACTCCTTACTGAAGACTTCAAAAGTAAGAAGTGTTCCATTTTATTCTTCTAAGATTTAAAATTTAAATAATCATAAAGCAAATCAACTTTCCAAACTGAAGTGTAACTTAATTTTTTCCATGTCAAGGCATGTCGCAATGGAACATAAAATAAAGATGCTTGATGCCAGACAGAAGGCAGTAGAAATCAGGAGGCTTTATTTACAATTCATTCAGCCTTTTTATAACATGCTTCGCTAAGAAGACACATTATTGATCCATAGGACTGACACCTCTCCCACTGACAAAGTACCAAAAATAGCAAACAGCACCTGCTGTTATGGGAAAGGAATATTGTTTACACAAGGTTGTTTTGGGAAAAAGAAAACTGTTGAAAAGTTTTTTTTGAGAAGAGCTCAGCAATTCTCAGGCTCAGAAAATATCAAGTCCACAAAGGAACATGTAAACAATTGTGAAATAGATTCATTAATAGGTAGAACTAAAAATTAATCTTGCTGAAGTTCCAAACTTTAAAGAATTTCCCTCTTTAGAAGCTTTAACACATCTTAGAAATATTTTTGGAAAAAAATAATACAGTTTCTATGACATATGAAATGTAGACTATGTGGTTATTTTGCTTATTTGAATTTCTAGTTTAGGTCTGTGGATTTATTACAGTATGATTAAACAGAGAGAAATTACTAAACAGATGCTTTTTGCCAAATATGTTGGAAAAATGTTAGCAATTCAGAAACACCTAAAGGCAGCTAATAATCCAAGCATTTTTAACATCAGCAGATTATTCCATATCTGATTAAATGCAGCAGGGGCACCTCTAGCAGATTTTCAGCGTGTGTAATTTCAAACATAACAAATTAGCTAAAACAAAAACATTTTGATGAGAAGAAATAATTTATACATTAGAGGCTTTCTCCATTGTATCTTTGCAATTCAGATAAATTGCTAGGTAAAACTGTGCCGCTGGGATGTTATGCATCCATCTGACAATACATGGGTTAGAGAAAGGTAAACCTTATGAGGAAAATCACAAATTAAACCTTTGGTATGTCAACAGAAAACAAAAATCTAATTAAAATATAAGCATTTTTTTTTTACTTCAGAGACCTAATCAGTATTATTGCTGTTGCTTTCATAAGAGATAGAAGCAGCTACTGCACTTCTATCTTATTGTGTTAGCAAAGTTGATTACTAAATCAAATAAATTCTTTGGGCTTTTTTCTGGAGTGCTAGAGTTGCAAAAAGCTGTGGGGCCACTTGTGATGTGTTCATTAATTTGCCCTAAGATCCATGAAAATGGAAATTTTTTCATGAAATCTACTGAAAAACTCCAAACACAGCTATGGCTTGCTTTCTACAGTTATTATAATAAAAGAACCAATGAACATTTGCAGCTACAATAAAAAGTAATTTACTTCATACCTAAAATAAAGTCAAACAAGACCCACTACTTCAAAAATGTCTAAATAATGTTTATTTTTTCTCTCCATAATTAGGGGACAAACTACAAAACATCTCCCACTCTTTGCTCTCTGTACTTGGAGCAATCTAGGGGCCCAGAATCTTCACAAGAAATCTGTTTCTTAGCACTTACATCATCCAGAAAAGATTTAAAGTTTTTTATCAATTTCATTCAAAATTCTGAGCCTTTTGAAATTCTTCTNTTGGGCTAACTTCCAAATACACATCAGACAGTAGCTGTAATCTTTTTTTTTTTTTTTTTAAGAAATTCTGCAGCCTGTGATTGGAAAATATCAGCTGTGAGATACTTCTGCACCAGTAAGCATGACTGTAGTACTGATTAATTTCATTATTACACATAGCTCTATTTCTGGGCATTCTTATTGTTCTGAAATAAATACAGATAGAGCACCATTTCTACTGAGAGAGAATCGACATCTTGTTTATCTAAAAATCATATTAACAGGCTTCCATAATATTTCTGAGAACGTATTCTCAGGAAAAAGTTACATCATAAAAGAATGTAGTTATAGCCAACATCATAAACGTAGTTCAGGACCATCAGAAATGCTGATTAAATGCAAGGATGAAAATGAAAACAAAAAGAACACAAGAAGTTTCTTCTCAGTGTTTAAGAAAAAGAAGATTTTTTATGTTAGACCATGACCCCAAAAATGGGTCAGACCTGAGATTGTTCAGACCTTGAAAGTATCTGGGAGGTCTTTCAAAAGAAAAATCCAAGAATCCAATTTTGTGAAAAACATTAAGAAGTCTGAAAAGTTAAACTTTAAAAAATATATATTTTAAGCTGAAATATATGGGAGTGTTTTATCTTTTGAAAAGTTTGACTACAGGCTACATGTGACAACTGTTCACAAAAAAAAAACCAGATAATAATTTTTTCTCTTACATTTTTCCTGTGTTCATGTGTATATACGCCTGTAAAACCTTATGGCTATTTTGCTGACTTCAGTTTCTCAGTATAAGTATCACTACAAGTATCTTTTGTGTTTGACTATAACAGATGTCAGCACACAGATTCAGTCAAAACATTAGGCATATTTTCTGTAGTTCTTGTTTTTGTCTTTTCAGAAGGCACTTTAGTATATGAAAGATATTAGCTACACCTATTTTGCTGGTAATACTCAGAATTATATTTCATTTATTGAATTCTCTTTTTATGTAACCAAAACAGAAGCTAAAAAATGTATGTATTCTGTTCTACATGAGCAAGCATCATGTCACACAATAGACATTGTTTGTTGTCAACATACGAGTTGTTTGATTTATATATGCAAATGCCAAATACATAATGGTAAGAACAGTCTGCTTTTGTTTTGATAAGCTTAGTGATTCACACCAATAAAACATAAGACACAAGTGCTAAGACAATTTAAAAATTTCATTCATAAAGTCATATTTTCTTCAAAAATAAGCTACCCTCTGATAGGATCATCCCATTGGACACTACAAAATTTATTTTACCTAGTGTACAAATCATTTAAACATTCCCAGTTGTTAAGCTTGGTTGAATTTGAACATTGCTTGGGGTTGATAGTCTGTTCAAGACAGAATGTGTAATGATCAGACAAAAGACTCTCAAAAACAACACTGAATAGCCAGAAAGACTGAAAAGCAGAGACTAGAAAATAAACTAGCAACCAAACAGAAACAGAATGAAAGGAAAATGTAAGGACATTGGCAATTCAAAATAGATTATCTCATTCCTCTGAAAGACTGAAACAAATATCACCAAATGTCTCAAAAGTGTAGTAATGGTTCTGGACCTTAAGTAGCTTTGAGCTACAGAAAAACAATCATGACAGAAAAATATCAGCCTTTATCTCACTACTGATACAATTTTATGTTCAATAATTTTTTGTAACTTTTATCATGCAGAGTATAAGCAGATTTACTTGCTTACCGACCTTCATGTGATACATTTCCTGACCTCATAAATTAAGTGTTTGATTTCTTTAAATTACCCAACTCTACGGAACTTCAGAAGAGTTAGTAGTCCATAATATCCTCATTAAAAGATAGAAAGAGCTGGCCTTACCTTTATCATCAACTAACTTTTCAAGTAAATATCATCTTACCTGCTGTGCTTTGGGATTAACCAAATCTAATGTTCTGGCATGTTCTACTGCACTATTCTACAAAGAAGTTACTAGAGGGGGAAATGCCCTTCTTAGAGGCCTTGTAAAAATTTTGGGATAAGGTGATCATCAACCTATTTGGTCTCAGCCAGATGGATTTCACTTCAATCACATCCACGGCACAGCTTAAGGGCCCCAGGAGCCTTGGCGATGTAACCTTAACTGCTGCATAGAATTTTTTGAAGACAGAAAGTAGATAATTACAAGATAAGAAAGTGTAGGAATATTGAGGTGGGACAAATTGCTGTTATGCCCAAAAGATGATCTCAACTAAATTTGCTATTATAGGCCTTGCTTCCATTTCTTTTTAGCCTAATTACAGATATATTTTACCGTAGTAACAAGATACACCTCAAAATGATATATTGTTCTAAACTTTACAAGACATTAGTGTTTATCAGTCAAGATTTTGAGGCCCATACATTTCCAAGGTTTTGCATTACTTAATTCCTCATGAATATGTTGAGGTTAAGGGAAAAAAAAGACAGGATATTTCTATATCAATTTTAAAACTACTGTAAAGAATAGACTATTATTTCCCAGCTCCAACTACTTTACAGAGGTCAACAACTACTCATTCAAATGATACCAGAGGTTGGAACAACTCCATCACAGAGTTGTACTGGCATGTAGGAATGAATTACCCACACCCAGCAAGTATTTTCCATATAGGGAAAAGTTTAAGATTCACCCCTTGCATTTCTTATAAGGAAAAGAACTCAGAAACTGCTTTGCAGGCCAGGAGAGGAGCACCTATTGAACCTTTTTGCTGTTCTTCAGATCCTGTATCTCTCCCTATTGGCAGTGGGCCAAATTGTCCCTCCTAGAACATTCAGTATTTAGGAAGGAACCCAAAGGAAGTAAGAGGCTTTTTGGAGTTTTCTAGCAGAGTGTCTGAGGTTTTCTCAGACACCTGTATGCAGCTTTTCTTTTGGTTTTTTTAATGTTTGTTATTTTGATATTTTTCTTTATTAAACCTTTTGCTTTACAAAACACCTCTGAAGAGCAGTCTCGCTCAAATTATTTTAAGCCAGTCTGCAAGGGCTGGACCTCAGAGATTGATACACTAACACGTGGTTTATAAGACTCTGGCCACGTGTTAATCTGTATCACTGGCAGTGCCTATAACATACTAGTCTTGACAATAGGAAAGTTAGCAAGATCGGAATGTCACAGTTATTGACCAACATTGATCAACCAATACCTCTCTTGACTGCTATGAACAAAGGGCAAGGTAAATCTAGGAGTTTGTGCTAACTGTGCTTGAATTGACATTTCAGCTTTAGAAGGAGCACTTTCAGGAGGACTTAACTGTTTTAGTTAGCCATTTAGCAGTACAAAGAGATGTGCAATTGTGTTAAAGAAAAGAAAAGATATACCTTTTTCTCAAAATGCTTCTTCCACCTCCTTCCTGAGGAACAAAGCAGAGTAATGACTACACACATACCTCAAAATTCCAGCTTGTCAGAAGCCTAAGCAACTGCAGATTCTTATAGATTTTTTTCCCTCACATTATCATAGACAATCTGATTACAGGCAAATCAACAGCTATTGATATTTTAATACAAGGTGACAATAATGACTGCACAACTTAATAAATCATTATATTTCTCTTGAAATACCAAATGGTTCTTCCAACAATATTTTTGAGAATCAGACTGAGGTAATACAAATTTATGTCAAGTTTTGTCTTTGTCTATAGATCCAAAGGAAAAAGTTTTTTTCCCACATTAATTCTTGCATAAATATTTGAAAACCCGCATGTTTCAGTTATTCCCTCCAGTAGTATCCAAGCTTGAAAATTTATCTAATGACAATATACTTCATAATTATTTTCTGTATTTTTCTCCTGACTCAGAATGGTCTCCCCTTTTGTTTTCACTACAATCAACTTGGCCCTGTCTTCAGAAGTTTCAGTTGTATCCAGTTGTATTTTAAGTTTTGTCCAACATTCAGTAATTGTTGGGAGAGGAAAATTTTTTGTTATGAAGACTTCCAAGAGGGAGAAAATGGTGTTTCACAGCAACTTATACTAGTCTCATTTTTCCCATTATACATATATATATCTGTTCCTAATAGAAATTAAAAAGGCTCCAGATTTACAAATTTGTTTTTTGGCCTTAGTGATGATACTTGATTTTGAATCTATATTCAATACTGTCCTTTTATCACCTCTTCTGTGCAAGGGACCAACAAGCCATCAAAAAGGTAATGGAATATTGCAATCTACATATAGTTTTAAGCAGCCTACCAGCAACGATCTGATCTTCACTGGATATAAATCAGCTCACTTGAAAAATCCTATGAATTTGTACCAGCTAAGGTTATGGTCCTTGTTTTTCATCATGCTTACAAAGAAGATTGCAAACTTTAGTGTTAAATATCAACCAAGTATATCAATATCAATCAAGTATAATATCAAAATTTAACATATTACTCTGGGAAATTTGCCTCCTAGAATGGTAAGATGGACCATGGAAGGGAAAGCAAAGACAGATGCCCATAATCATATAATGGTGGTAAGTCTACCTCACTGATTCACACAATATATCTGTTAAATAACATTCCTTCCTAATAAATAATATCTTATGTAAAGCAAATTTCTAATTAACGTTACTGTTATATGTATTTGAAATTACAGGTTAAAATATATTTACATTCTACTACAACTACATATATTAAGGAAAAATATGTTTTAATGTATGTAATGTCTGTAAGATTGTAGATTACTGGAGTATAACCCCCAAACATTCTGAACCATCAATAATAAATAGTCATTGATAATCATTGTAGTAGAGCACTCATTTAATGAATGGCACATTTCATGAAAGGCATGACTTTGTAAGCACACTAAGGAGAGAAGGAACAAAAATGACAGCAAACTAAACTCTTAAATATCTAGAACACTAGTATTCTTACACATCAAAACTCATGTCATGCCTAGTATAATTAGACTAAAATCCTTACTTAGTCATAAATTCTGAGCAGATTAGGAACCTATAAGATTTGGGCTCTTGCCAGCATTAAACGCAGGTGTAAGCAAACACCATTTTGCAGTGTGCAGGCTGCTTTTAACTGTAATGTCTCAGGAACACGATTTACATCTTCTTAATATCTTCAGAGGCTTAAAAAACCTTTCACAGAAGGCTGTGATAGGCTGATAAAAAAATAAATTCAGAACATCTCCTGAACATCAGACTATAAAAAGATAGGACTGATGAGTAATTTCAGCTTGCAGTGAGCATCAAAACGTTGCAAAATCAGATGGAAAAAAAGATCAAGAGCATATCTGGATATTATATACTATTAGATAAGAAATTTCTTTGGATTTTTATGAGACCAAATTCAAGGTCCAGAACATGGTGAGGGCAGTTCCAAACACAAGTACATACAGTATGAAGAATGGATTAAGACCAGCTGCAAGGACAAGGACTTCTGTGGAGGGAGTAGTGAATGAGAAGCTCAACACGACCCAGTAATGTGCACTTGCAGCCGAGCAAGTCAACCTGTCCTGGGCTGCATCAAAAGTGACATGGCAGAGGGATGTGATTCTTCCCCTCTAATTTGAGCTCATGACAGCCCAACTGGAGTAGTTTTTTCAGCTATAGGGCCCCCAGCATTGGAAGTACATGAACCTGTGGGATAGAGCCCAGAGACAAAGATGGTCAGAGGGCTGGAGCACCTCCCGTATGAAGACAAGGCTGAGAGCTGAGATTGCTCAGCTTGAAGATACCTTGTGGCAGCATTTCATTGCCTAAAGTGGACCTACAAGAAGTTAGGAGAGGTACTTTTTGCTAGGACATGTTATAATAGGAGAAGAGGGTATGGCTGTAAACTGAAAAAAGGTAGGTTTAGACCGGATATTGGGAAGAAATCTTTTACTGTGCTGGTGGTGAGGCATTGGAACAGATTGGCCAGTCTGTTGGAGAAGCTGTGGGTGTCCTGTTCCTGTAAATGTTCAAGGGCAGATTGAATAGGGCTATGAACAAATTGATCTAGTAGAAGATGTCCATGCCCATGGCAGGCAGATTGAGACTAGATGATTTTTAAGGTCCCTTCCAACCCACACTATTCTACAGTTCTGTAAAATAATGTTCCCCTCTATGAAGATTTGTTATATATAAATACATACTTCTATGCACTACTTAGGAACTGAAAAATTTGAAGTATTCATTAAATGGAAGTTACTCAGACAAAAAACAAGTACAAACACTACCATGTGAATGCAGATGCAGTCTATAGAGTAACATTTTTTTCTCAACAGCAGCTATTTCTTCTGCTATATATGCCTTTGTTTCTATGAAACACCTGTAACATATTTCAATATGTTGTCACACTTTGGGACACGAAAGAATGAGGCAAGCAGCCAGAAGGCCAGCAGGAAAGTTCTATATTTAATTTTCTGACTCTATCTTTTATACAGTTCTTTCAGAAGGCACAAGATTGGCCACATAGGTTGCCACTTCTTTGACCTCGTTGGTGAAGGCCACCATCAGTCACCTTTCTCCTCCCAAAGAAGAAATACATAAACAAAGAGAATTCTAAAAATATACATTGTTTTCTTGAAGCTGCGTGAGAACAAAATGCAAACTCTGAAAAGCAGGCAAAGTTAGGGCGACAATGTGTCCCCAACATGACAATTTAGAATACATTTATTGCTTATATAGACCTTGCCAAAGAAGTAGCAGAAATCTCATAAATATATTTATTCATCTTTTCTTTAAAAAAATCTGAGATAGTTTTCATGCAGCTTGTTCAGTCACCGTGTCAGTATAGTAGAAGTGCCACAGCAGTGCAGTATGCAGCTTTCTGGGACTGCCTCATTTGCTGCTTGGAATATTGTTCTACCATAATTATACTGATAGCTGTACCTGAGAGATCTCATTTATGTCCAGTTTTGTCCACACAATATGCATTTTCTCAATTTCTGTGTAGACAATACCCTCAGACACATATCTTAATTGAGGCAGGGTACAATGTAGGCTGAACTTAAGTATTTATAGCCACCTATTCCCCCAGTAATACTACAATGTAGTTCTAAAAAGCAATTTATTAAAGCCTTCTGGAAGAAAAAAATATAGGCAAGTTAATATTCAACAAACCCATTCCTGTGACCCAGCCTTATGTAATGTAATTGTCCCTTAGAGATTATGCATTATTCTTGATGCATTCACTCACTTTTGATACCATGTTTTTCAGTAGAAGTCCCTTCTTTTATACCCAAGGCCTCTTTAATAATAAACAACTTCCTATCTAAAAAAAAAATAAAATATATTCTTTAAAAGACTATGACTATAACCCAGACATCTCCACATGATAGTGTAATATAATTTGAAATGGAAATAGAGGAAAAACATGCACATCTTGCATCCATCAGGAAACTTTACTATACAGAACAGTTTGTATAAATAACAATTATACTAGCTTGCCAAGAAAGACATTTCTTAAAAAGTCATTAAGTGAGGACATTTAATAGAAAGACACTGAAACAATTTCTATAATTCTGTTATTGCTAGTAAGAACATGTACCATATACTTACCTTCCACAGCAAACTGTCTCCACTATGTTGTATGCTGAAAGTTTTAAAAGGTCAGTCTGTGTTCATGATCATTTGTCTTCATTCTCATTTACTTCTTTGCTTTATGTTCCGCAAAAAGAGTCTTGAAATGTTTTCGTTATTTATTTGCTTAACATCATCAATTCCACAAAGAAAAAGTCAAGTGGCAAGATAGTAGATAAACAAAGATGATTGGTGCAGAACATTATCTAAGATTAGTAAAACACAAGTCTCTGTTGAGGTAATAAAAGCCCTAAAAATGGTATTCAGCTGACAAAATATGGAGAAAAGCTAAAGAAATAGAGGCCTATAGTTTTTCTGCAATAACTCCTCCCCACACCACTTCATTTTTACACTTTTCCCCTATTCCAATGTCGATCCTTCATGCATAGTGTTCTGATAAGATCCCTCTCTGGGTCTCCATGGGTTGCATCTTTCTCCAGTCTGCTCTGGCGTGGGATCCCTCATGGGCTGCAAATGGATATCTGTTACACCACGGTCCTCCATGGGCTGTAGGGCAACAGCTTCCTTCACCCCGGTCTTCTCCATGGTCTCCAGGGGAATCTTGGCCCTGAAGCCAGGAGTGTCTCAACCCTCTTTTTCTCCTTTGACCTTGGTGTGTACAGGGCTGTTTCTCTCACTTTTTTTTTTTTTTAATTTTGTCACAGCTGGTTCCTGAAAAATATTATCACAGAGTCATTGGAAGTATTGCTTGAGCTCAACTGTGTCCTGCAGGAGATCCCCTGGATCTGACTTTAACCAGCTGTACCTGGGATGGGGCAGCCCCTCTCTTCTTTTCTCAGATGCCACCCTTGAACTACTGCCACTGCCAACACTTGGTCACATAAACCAAATACAAAGGCAGAGAACAAAAACCACAGTTCAGCAACAGATTCTGCTGTGGAGTTCTTCCTATTTCAGAGGGGTCAAGCCTATGACAGAACTTTCCTTACTCCTATTACCTTGTTTTTCGCTTAACTACATGTTACCTAGAGAAGGGATGAACAGTAGTACAGTTATTCAGCTTCTTTGATAAACTTCAATTAGGGACTCTCCAGTAATGGCTGTAAAGCTCCAGAACTCTGTAACCAAGTTCTTTAAAGGGGCTTATATTTTTGTGGGTTTCTTCTTACCCTGATTTAGATGCAAGGGAAGAAATACTGTCAAGATATTCCCAAGAGATCAAAACAACAACTTTACTAGCAAACTTCAGAAAAGTAGGGAACTCTGGCAAAAGTTTAAAGCAAGAATCAATCAACAACAAGCATTTCACAAACAAGCTCTAAGCCCTTTCAAATAAACAAATTCCAATCTATCTGAATTTAAGTTACTCACACTTCTTGAAGAATGAATTAGAAGAAGATATACAGAAAAGAACAGATATAGCTACCCCTCATGTTTCAGCTGATGTAAAATCCAAGGGAAGGTAGACTCAAGGCATGTGCTTTGACTGTTCTTTGGCATAAGTACCCTTTGAGCTTTCCTGGGCCCTGCCCCCAGGTGGGACTTCTAGTCTGGTGGCCAGTCAGGACCTGGGTTAGGGGCTCCAGGGGCAGATGAGAAGCATTGCCTGCTATGAGCCAGGGCCTGGTGACCATTGCAGAGGCTGGGATGCAGACCCTAGTGGGGTGGGGGGCGGTGCAGAGCAGGGCATCACCTCACTGGAGCAAGATCCGACCTGCCCTTTCCATTCACACATGTGCCCAAAAAGTTTCAAGCTCAAAATCTCCTCCAGTCTCTCACAAACTGTAATTGTTTGAGCAATAAAATATGAACATTGTCTGAATTTAGGGGTGCACAATAAACACTATCTATTTGCCGAGTCTTGCATTTCTGATGATTTGGTATCAATGCTAATTGATCTCAGAAAAAGCATTCAGCTCATAGGAATTGCAACTGTTTAAACAAGGAAGATGTTAAGATCTTTTTTAATTTTATTTTTTAAAACAAAGGTTCCTCTCCTTCCTTCCTTCCTTCCTTCCTTCCTTCCTTC
>VXBN01001129.1:90089-119300 GCA_013397395.1 Sinosuthora webbiana | reverse complement strand
CTCCCTCCCTCCCTTGAAAATGACTTAATCACTCTTTTCTTAGAGAATCTTTACCTGAAGTTCATCTTCCTATCAACTGATAGGATCCAGCACACAAAGTAAATTCATACTTTCAACAGAAATAGAAAAAGAAACTATTTTGAGGACTGAGCAGGAGGCTGCAATGGTAATGTCTGATTGCACAGAGTTCAGCCATGATTCTTGCTTCATACTAAGAACTAGACTGGGCAGCACAGAAATAACACAAATGTTTCTTTTAGTTCACAAAGCTGTGCTTATCATGTAAGCATGTCTGATTTATATTTAATAGTTAGTTCTTTCAGTCAAGAGCCAATTATATGGCAGGAGGTTTTAAATAAGCTTATGCTTTTTAAATAAAACTAAAGGATTCTAGATATATGTTGTCCGTAACAATACCAAGTTTTAACATACATTTCAGTCATACACAGGAATATTTATTATCCATTATAGTGGATGAGAGTCAGTGCAAATTTGACACATTTAGTCATCTAAATTTTAAATTTGAGCAATTCAGATCAGTTGCCTTGATAAAAGTTATTCTCATGTGAGATTATATCTGAGAGGATCTACAGAAGACTGACGCTGTCCTGGATTCACAGCAGAAGTCCAGTGCTTTCAAAGAAAATAGATGCCTGCCTTCTGTAAACAAGGTCTGAATCTAAATAGGAATCAGAACCTTGATTAAGTCAGTTCATGTCAGTTGCTTAAATACAAACATAAATTGCCATTGTAAGAGCAGCAGAGTATTCAAGCCATCTATATAGATATATGAAAATATACGTCAAACATGGTACAAGAAAGAGACGTACACTAGGTAGATGCCTAAAATTTTTGACTTGCAGTTATAGCCCAGATAAGAACAACTTGTGAACATTTAAATAATGCCACAAGACTGCATCTGATAAACTGAACTATCCCATGCAAAGCAATCAAGCTCATTTTAAAATATACATTGTCACTTCAAATTCCACACTTAATTAGCTACACTGAGAAATACTGTGTGTGCCAATGGGATCAACCAGCTGAGGAAGTACTTTCAGACCCTTTACCAGCTGGTTCTTCAGAGAGATGAAAAGGCATCTCTACACATTTTAACTAACAATGCCACTTTAAAGTCTACTACAAATGACATATAACATCATTTAAAGTGAGACTTTATCAGTAACTGCAGAATTGTTCCAGTTGATGTATTTCTATTTTAGATAGGCTAAGCAATGTTTAAATGAAATTTGATCAGCTGTAATACATGTTGATGGAGAGTCTGAGTTCTCAAGTTGTTTTTCAGGCCATGATGTTGCTCCTTAGTGCTGCACTATCACTCGTTGAGGTTAGATTTGAATTTCCCTTTTCACTGCTTTCTTTTCCCCATAGCTCTACACAGTCATTCTTCACAGTTCTTCTTCATAAGATCTCAGCTGTTGTGCAGAACTCGTTTCTATCTCATCTGGAGCTGTATCACACACACCAAGTGCAGGTGACCCTGAATTCTGTCTTAATTACTGTGGCCTTCAATACTGCCTTAATCCAGTTAATATTCTTGCTGCTTTAATACTATGAGTGACAAAAAAATCTAACAACAGAGAAGACAATCAGCCTTTAGAAGAACTAGCTCCTCATTCAGGAAAGTAAATGGGCTTAATGGAATTATGGCAAAGGATTTATGTCCCTGATATTAATACAGCATGATCTTAAGAACTGGGAATAAAAGAAAATCCCAGGATATCAGGGTTGAATACATTTAATCCTTAGGCTTCTCTTCTAAGTAATTTAAAAATTCTACTTTCTTTTGTCTCATGTATATTGCTCAAGAGCGATTGATATTCAGTCTTCTAAAAGATGCTTAGGAACTGTGAACACTTATTTTCAGCTATGATCTCTCTCTTTGCTCTGCAGTTTCATTCAGAGATATTCCCTTTTTAAGCTATGATAAGATATCAGCAAGACTGATCCCATACAGATTGTGAGTTTCAAAATCTGTTAGACCATAACAGCTAGTGTTGGGGCACTCAGTTTTATGTACAGGCACTGGTGCAAAATAACAGAAGGAAGCACAAATGCTTCAGTCTTTCATTTTGGACTGTGTAGGAAGCCTGCTCAAGACCCTCCACTGTACAAGCCACAACTCAGTGTTTGATTCTAATTAAATGACACACACAAAAAAAAAAAACAGGTAGACAAAAGCAGGAATTAGACCAAAACATATGCTAATGTTCATCAAGGGCAAGTCTCTTTTTAAAACCTCTTGCCAGCTTTCTCATCCTTAATCATTTTCTAATTAGGCATCTATAATGTTTGTAAATTTACATGGTGCCAGGAAAGCTGCAGTGAAGATGACACAGAGAAACATATTGTCACACTATGCAAAAAATCAATAACCTCAGAAAATATCTTGGGGAAAAGCAAATTCAAAGAAAACACACAAGTTAATATTCTCTCTCTCTGATCTGGAGACTGTAGGAACAGTAGAACAAAGAAATCTGGAAAGCAATGAACACAGGATCTCATTTTTGTAGAAACCCTAAACAGTTAAACTTTAAAAATATTAGTTCTAAGAGTCTTCACTATTTACAAGAATGTTAGTTTAAATAACAGAAATTTTTGATAACATATGCTGTATCACCTAATAACAATACCACAAGTACTCTTACAGCACTCTAAAATATTATTTTGTACCTAGCCTAATTATTATTTTTCCTTTTTGAATGTTTCATGCTATTCTTTGATCCTTATGTTGCAAATTCCTGAAGTCAAACTTGGACGACTTGTTTCTTTGATGTCTTTACCCACCTGTAGAGAAACAAGCTGACATATCCAGTAACCAACAACCTAATAAAACAATCTAATACATACAGCAAGAATATTGTGACTGTGTCCCTCACTAAAGAGGTCAGCATTTCATTTTGTAGCAGGTGCTGATTGTATTGATTTGATTGATCGATCTCTACCTGTGCAGTGAAAGTAATGCAAGTGTCCTGCTACACTTATAGTTAATGAGATAGTTCAACTTTTCATCTGTTTAATGCACTTTGGAAACTGCTGTCTGCAGGGCTGAGGAGCAGAATCACAAGAGAGAAAAAGATTGGAGGTGTTTGTATTATTGTTGAGGTTTCTTGCCATCTGAATTTTATAGATTTTTTTGTGATTCTTATTATTCATGAGTTTCATATCCCAATCAAATACATGCTTCATATTTTAATATACTCTTGTATCTGTGTTTCATAGTATGTTTGAGCTTGCAAAGATACAGACTGTTCATTTCATCTAATCTATTTAGAATAAGTCAATTTTAATTTGTATTAAACAGGTCTTTGATAATGAGATTCTCTTCAACATGTCTTTCAATTTCCCTATAGACATGTAGAGGTTGACAAGGATATTTTTGGCAATTATGATATAATTATGTATTCCCTAAAAAGTTGTTATATAAAATGAAGTCTCATAAGCAATTGACAGCCATTTAAAATCAATACCTTTAGAAGACATAATTCCCACCATTCCCATCAAAGTCTTGAAAAAAGTCTTTGATTTAGGGTGGATTATAATGTGGAATGGAAAGTTAAACTTCATTGTTGTTTTCACAGCCTCCAGAAATGTCATCTATAAAACATGTCAGAAGCTTACTATTATCAATAAATATATGTCTAAAAAAGTTTATCTTACAACTGTATTTGTATTCAGCCCTACATTCTTATAGGATAAGAACTATAATATCTGCTTGTTGCTCAAACTTATCTATTAAAAATATTCTTAGTTGAAAATTATCACCTTTTTTTCACTGAAAATACATCTTTGGAGGATGACAGAGAAAGAAAAGGAGAATTAGTATGAAGTATCAGTCTTGTCTAAGTGTGATTATCTAAAAGCAAAAAAACCACATCTAAATTTTGAAAAAATTAAAAAAATTAATGCTATTTTTTTCTTTTTTCTTTTTTTTTTTTTTTTTAACATGCTGTAGTTAATTCTAAGAAGTAGTCCTAAATGATTACAAATCTTTACTTTTGCTTTATTTCCAATGAAGGCTGTCCTTTTACCTTGTCTCTTCCTATTTCAGTATCAATTTTGTAATTTCAATTTCCTTCTACTGATACATTTGGCTTCCAAAAAGATAAAAAATAAACTGAAACTCTAAACATAAGAATACTGTATACATTTCTCTTTAGTGTGTAAATGAAAACAATATCAGCAAAAATAAATGGGAAAAAAATTAAGAGAAAAGAAAGGAAATTTATTGTGGGCATATTTTTGTATTATGTAAGGACTTGCTGCTAAAGAAAATTCTGCTTTGATTTAATTTTTCTCGTTGTTAACATTTTTCTATCTTTTGAAATGTGGTCTTAATTTCAAAGGCACTAAACTAGAAAGATCACTCTGATTAAAGGAAGTTCTCAAGAAGACAAGAAGACAAAAAACGTCTTTGCTGTTGAAGTCTAGAAAAATTTGCTTATCAGGCAATTGTCTAGTTCCTTCTTAACACTTGTGTGGAGTATTGACAGATTCCTTGATATTAGTCTGCACTCCTTCCCAAATTTTGGGTTTCATTTCGCTGAACCCTTGATACAGAATTTCCTGATGATGACTTAAAGATATTTGTTGCTTAAAAAAAGCATTTTTCTATCTGCTTCAAATTTTCTGTCTTCCAGTGAAACTGAACAACCACAGCTTCTTATGAATCACTTTGAATAATGCTATTTTACCTCTTCATCTACACCATACACTAAACATGCCTGTTTTCTTTACCTGCTGCTCTAGCCTTTGCAGGATCACTGCAATTTTAGCTATCAACTCAAACAGAAGATTGCAACGTCACATTGACTGGGGATCTGTATATGTTGTCCTTATTTAGAGCACGTGAAAAATGTAAGTGAATTCATACATTAATTAAAAAAATGGCAGGAAACATTCAATATCCACACTGACATATCAATACCCAAAGTGCTATATGAACAGATAGGAGTCTCACCTGTGAGAGGAAAATAACTCATTATCTCCATTTCAAGAAGATTAATAAAACTTAGAATCAGCTGCTTCATTTTCAAAAAAGACACATTGAACATAAATGAGAAGGAAATGTAAAAGAAACAGTATTAGTAATAGCTTCCCACATAGAATCTGCAAATTGCATTTAACAGCACTGCTAATTCTAACAAAAAACAAAACAAAACAAAACAAAAAAAAACACCAAAAAAATGGAAGGCTTGGGACAATACCCAAAGCCCTGCAAACCATTACGTGTCATGTTAACACCAAAATATGAACTAGAGATATTTGACAACTTCTTACATTCCTATCTATGAAATGTTACTACCTTAACTCCTGTGCCATAGGTGTAGGGTGATGTCTAGACTGCTGAACCAGTATGTAAGGAAGAAGCAAAGACTTGCAAAGGTTACTAACCATGTGGGATATTATTGAAACTTCTGTATCTGATTGTGTATTGTATCCTGTATATCAAATGCTAAATAAGAGAAGTGAGAAACTGGGATTATAGAGAATAAGGTCTAGGATGTCTCCCAATATCAGGAAATATCATTACTTGATGGCATGGAAAAGACATCAAGATTAATAATGTTACTATTGGTATTTACATCATTTTATGGTGGTGATGGGAGCTGACTACAGGTAAGTATGATGTTTCCAATGCCAAAAGGAGAGCAATTTTATTCATAAATTGTGTAAAGAATTAAATATTTTAATATAAGCATTTGAATAATAGAAGCATGATCCATCTGTCAAGATGCTGAGCTTCCAGAGAGGAATGTAATGTATGTCTATGCAGACATCTTTAACTGAGATAGTTACTGAGTTTCCTGCCAGTCAGAGAGAAATGGGTACATGTGGGAAATAATTCAAGTCAGCTTAATAAAAATGTTTAAACCAGGTCAGAGTTACTGTCACCTGAACATAGTCTCATTTTACATAAGCCTTTTTTGCATGATTATTTTAAATAAAGTATTGTTGGCTAGAGGAGAGAGAGGAGAAAACTGATTTGATTTTTGTGACCCCTCAGTTCCACTATTGTGAATAATCACTCCAAATTGTCTGCAAGCTATGATAATTTAACATGAGTTACTCAAGGGATAAGGGACATTTTTACTGTGCTGTATATTTTTGTATTTAAAAGAGACAAAGATACAGAATAAACGCTGTCTGAGTCAGGTGAAAAATTTAGGAATAATATTTGACAATAGCATTACATTGCAATAACATAACATAGGTCTACAGTCTGTGGCTTTCACAGGTCCATTGGGTCAGAATTTGACATATGAACCATATTTGTATGTTACAATTTTTTTCTTCCATCAGTTCCTTTACTCTTGCAATCCATGGTTCATCAAGTTCTTTGGTTTGCTTTTTTTTGAGGATTTTTCTTTAAAAATTAAGTCGAGGAATGCTTTAAGAACAACTGCAAGCCCCTACCAGTGTTTAAATGCTGTTAGCTTCAGCAGTTGAAAATAGTCCCAATGAACATGTGGATGATGACAGACTCAAGACAATCTTATCTCCAAGAGCTGAATTTTTATTCCACTTGCCAAAGGGGAGTCTGCATTGGCAGCTTTTCTACTCCAGTGCAGGTGTTTTCCCCTCTGCCCAAGGCTGTTGTGCATGACAGATGGATCAATAATGCAAAAAAAGAAAATTCTGAACTTAGAATTTAAGAGTGTTTGATGCTGGTTTCTGAAGAGGAAAAACAGTTTTTTATATTATTTTGATTAACTGCAACTGCTTTATTCTTCTGTTTAAGGCTTTTAAGTTAGGAATAATCTTATGTTACAATATAGACTCAAAAGAGGGACTCTTCAAACACTGAGTATGTGTTTGTATGAGCTGTTGTGCAAGATCACTTTGCTCAAATTAAGATGTACACCATCTGGCAGGTGTCTTGTACCTGTCATTGGGGATGACAATCAAAATAAAGACTCTTTTTGAGCAAGGTTATAATCTATAAGTCTTAACTTTGGGATTTAGAGGTGTCATTTTTCACAGATGGTCTCTTGTATCTTGTCATTTTCATCAGCCCAGATTCTGAGATCTCATCCCAAAGAAAATATACAAAAACTGTTTTATTTAATACATGTGAAATAAGTTGTGACTAATCTAGTAAAACTTCTGTGGGTCAGAGCCTTGTTATGTACTTTTTACACATTTTTAATGACTGATATCTGTTTCTGACCTATCCTAATGCCAAAGTAGAACTCTCTTTTCCATCTTTCTAATCAGCTCTCAGAGACATTTGAAGATATTATAAATAAAGGTCTCACTGGAAGTTTTCAGTTATGGACTGACTCCATGAGGTAAAAAAAGAAGTAACAATTTTGAATTAAAGATCCAAAATTTTATATGTAATTTTCCAATTACTATTGGATCTTTAATCAACTATAGGGTGAGTATAAAATTGGTATTAACTAACTACTCTCTGAAAATATTTATTAATTTCAATCTTTGGTCGAATATTTTATTTCAGTGAAATCTCATGTTAACTCATGGTCCCATTTCTTTGGCATTCACTGTTTGAGCTTTTTTATTATCTAAGATTTCTATGCCTTCTGAATATACAACCTTCTTTGATGTGTATCATGAAAGATGTCAGGCAATACAGGTAAAAAATGAAAATATTTTGATTATATTTTCCTAAACTAATCTCCTTCCTTCCTCCCTTCCTTCCTTCCTTCCTTCCTTCTCTCCCCCAGACACAGAAGTTCAAAAAGAAAGCTCTTCTCCCTTGCCTTGTTTTCTTCTGCTATCTTTTGGTATTTTGTGAACTTGTTTTTTCTTGTTGCATAACAAATTCTATGAGTTTCCCTGAAAACATTGTTAAGATGTATTAAAATCAAGGGCTCTAAATTTTTATCTCTGCCACACACTGTCTATGTGTCCTGAACCAATATTGCTGTTCCTTGTTTTGCCCTAATAAGTTTGCCATGCTATTTCTTGTAGACCACCCCCCCCACTTTTGTTTTATTCTGTTAGTAACATTTCAAGCGCAAACATAGATTCCACATACTCAGCTTGTCCCACCAGTGTCCTCCATCAAAACCTGTTGGAAATATTGCAGGTCTGATTTGATTCTAAGAAAAGGATTGAATACCATGTCCCTGGGTCATCCTACACAATCTTCCCCCCAGACCCCAACCTGGCATGTTACAAAAGTCATTCTTTGAGAAATAGCAGAAGGAACCTATTTCAGCATGAGGAACTTAATTTGGCTACCTGTCTATCCATGTTGAAGAATTTTCTGATATAAGCTTCCAAGTTAAATTAATATAGACCAGCACATTGTTTTTAAAGTGTTCAAATTATGGTTGTAATTTGTTAATAAAATGTAAAGATAAAAGTTCAACCAGAAAATACATACCTTTTTCAATATATTTAAAGGTATTCTGTGATAAGTTCCTTAAACAATCATGTTGATCTAGCAAAGTTACTTTCTCAGCTTTCTCTGAAATATGATAGCAAATTAACCCAATTGCATTGAGCATTATCTAGCCTCATCTGAAGCACATATTTTACATGAGCAAAATATGAGTATTTACATGAGCAAAATATGAGTATTTACATGAGTAAAATATGTAAAGTCTCCTGCTTCAGTCTGGTATTATCACCTAATGAAGCTTGTTTTAACTAAAGAATTTTTTTTTTTTCCCTCAGCTTTGAAGATTTGACCATATAAACCCCACTACTTTTTTCTAATGTATTGTTATTGCCAGTTTGTATATGCTTTGCTGCATGTATTATACAGAGAATAGTTTTAGTAATTGTTTTGAAAATTAGGATGGCAAATGATAGAACGTATTATGAATAGGAGCAAGAAATAAAAGAAGAAAAAAACCCATCTAGCCTTTTCTAGCAGGTTGTACTTTACAAATATACAGTGTGTGGGTTTACTGCTTTTGTCATTATTGTGACAATCAGATTAATAAATTTTCTTTAGTTGAAACTGAAAAAAGATAGAAAAAATACCAGTGAAAAAATGAAACAAAAAATTATGTTTAGACAATGATTTATGATGTGAAACTGTTGAATTTATGAAATACTGTGGTCCTCCCTAATATGGTTTATATCTCACACCCACATGTGAGACACCAGACTGCTCACACATATAAAGTATCACCACTGTAAACAGTGCAGTTTCTAACTTTGTTCATACATGAGGTCTGACGTAAGACATTTAAGACCATTTCCAACAATAGCAGCGGTCTTTAGAGAAAATTTTGACTAAATCAATGTCTTTCCTCAGCTCTTCTTTGAATATATAACAATAATTACATTCCATTAAGAGAATATTTAACTTTTCATACTGTCAGAGTATGCAATTTTTTTCTATGTCATGTGTTTTGAGGAAAGTTCTATCAGGTAGAACATTGGTAATATTTTCAGCACAGTTTTTTTCTAAGTCAGTTCAATGGGGTTTTTTTTATATGTTTTAGAGTTTTTAAACTGCTATTTAAAAAGTCAATAATATGGGTATTTTTACTTGAGTGTAAGAAAATTTTTGAAATGATATAACATAGAAGTAACACTTCGGATAATTATATAATGTTTTAGAGTGAAAATTAATCTGTTTGAGAAACAAATATCATATATACAATTATGTGGTACTTGAATACCTTGGTTCAATAGTCTGGAAAAAAAATGAAAACAAAAAGGAAAATATTTTGGAATAAAAATGGAAATCCAACCAAAAACTTTAAATACCTTCAAAAATTTAAGTTTTTATTTTTCATGTTTTGAAAGTCTCAGGGTAACATGTCATTTCAAAGAGGATTCAGGATTTCAAGTTAAAGATGGAAATTTTAAGTGGAAAGCAATTTTAATAATTGAAGCCACAATTCACCTAGAACATAGCTGTGATAACAGTTCTGCCTAATGAAATTATTTAAGCTCACTGAAAAGTTAATGTGAATTAAAAAGCCATTAGATCACTTGTGATTTAGATTTGCAGCACATGTAAAATGTAGGTTTTTCACAGAAGAGGTGGCAAGTAACAGTTATTTTGAAACTTTTGACCAAAAATATTAAGATTTAAATGTAAGAAATTGGCAGTCTGAGAATTTTCTGTGCTTCACTCTTCAAAAAGGCTGATAATGCTTCAATTAAGCTTAACTACAGCTTTGTTTGACTTTTTTTTCCCCCTGGATTGCCTTGGTTTTCTTTTTCTGTTGGTTTGGTTTTGGTTATTGTTTTTTTTTTTTTTTTTTTTTTTTTTTGGTTTTTTTTTTTTTTTTTTTTTTTTGTTTTGGTTTTTGTTTTTTTTTTTTTTTTTTTTTTTTTTTTTTTTTGTTTTTTTTTTTTTGTTTTTTTGTTTTTTGTTTTTTTTTTTGTAGTCATGGTGACATCTGTTTTTTGTTTTGGGTAGTCGACTTTTTTTAGTATACATTTGTTTAACACTTCTCCATATCCCACCTGCATCTTGGCTTAATGAGTCTCAGGCCATTAAAATTTGGTCTGAATTTGCGCAAATGTTTGCAGGAGAAGAAGAAATATAATATGGATCCATTGCCTATCTAGGTGGTGATGTGCTTGCAATAGGCTCTGTCTGCTCCTTTGCCAGTGAGAAGTCACTGATGTAAAATAAAAACAATTCAAATCACAAGAATGATAGTCATGTTGATGGACTGGCATGTTAAGCATGTTGAAATCAAGCCTGTATTTGCACTGCTATATTTTTTATTCTTCTTTTAGATAATCATAAAGGCTTACTGATTACATTTTTAGAAATCTCTTGTCTAAATATTTGTGGTGTAAAGTCTTGTAATTTTTAATTGACATAGCACTGTATGGTCCTTCAAAAGTAGAAACAGAAAAAGCCTAAGATAACATTTTGGTGCTTTTTATTTTCTGAAATAATATCCTGCTTAGATGTATATAATTGTATTGAAAAAAAAAAAAAAAAAAAGAAGTAATATTCAAATCATCATTGTTTAATAATATATATTTAACCAAATGCTTGACATATTCTCTTGGTCTATAAGCAACGTAAAGAATGCCAGCTGAATAAAGTTTCTATAAAAGAAGATATCAGCCATAAAAATGTATGTTCTGTTATTGCTGAATAATAACTCACTAGTTAGTTCAAACATTCTGACAGTTTCTGGGATGAAATTCAAATGTAGATGAGAAAATACATCTTTGAAATCTTTAAAGCTGTCAACAAACTTATCAAAGTTGTACAGCTGCAAAGCACTGTAAACACACAGGGAACAATGGTATAATGACTGTTTCTGTGAGACTCTATCCAGAAAGAAAATGCCATCTCTTTAAAGATACTGAAGAGTATGTCTAAGTAACCATAATAAACATAAGTTTAATGACTTTTATATTCACATGGCTTCAGATCCAATATCTTGTGGTTATTAAAAATCTGTTCTAACATTCTTCTGAGCAAACAGAGATTGAATATGTGATGGAAAATATACTATCTACATAGTCTATGAAAGTTGTTATCTGTATTGTTATCCATATAACCTTTCCTTATATATTTAATCCACTTGACAGCTCTGGTAACAGGACTATGATTCTTTTACTGTATGCTTCACAGCTTTTTACTTCACATTGCTCATTAACGGCAAAATTTGATCGATCCAATTGGCAATTCTAGGTACTCCAGGGCAAATTACATGTCCACAAGGTTATATACATAATATATTGGAATGAAAACTGGCTGAAAATCCAGGACAAAAAGCGTGATAATCAGTGTCACCAAGGCTAGTTGGAGACAAGTCAGTAACAATGCACCCCATGAGACAATACCACGTTCCATTCTGGTTTTATTTCATTTTAATTCTCGTTAATGATCAGGATAATGAGACGGAGTGTGTCCTCTTCAGGTTTGCAGTTGACACTAAGTAGGAAGAGTGGCTGGTGTGTCAGGGGGTCCTGCTGCCATTTGAAGGGACTTGACAGGCTGGACAAATGGGCTGACAGCAATGTCAGGAAGTTCAGCAAAGTCCTACAGCTGGGGAAGAATAATCCCGTGCACCAGAATGTGCTGAGGGTTAACTGGCTAGAAAACTACTTGGCAGAAACAGCCCTGGGCTTCCTGGTGGATCCAAGTTGATCATGAGTCTGCAATGTGCCCTTGCCACAGATGAAGGTGTTAAGATCAAATTAGTGAGACATGGCTCTGTACCAATTAACATGTAAACTAGACCACATGGCAAAGTCAATAATACAGATACTATAAATGTGAGGTAGACAAGGAGAGAGAGAAAGAAAGGCACAGAAAAAGGATGGCGGGAGAGATTGAGAGATCAGGCAGAAGATAGTCACCATCCACATATCTGATGTGTGCAGTTGATCTTTCTTCACCCTGGTCTTCTTGGTAATGGGGATCCCAAGGTAGTTCAAAACTTCACTAATTATACATTTTTGCAAACAGAGGAATTAAATGCTCATTGGTATAGAAATCCCTTATTCTATTGGCTAGGTGCTTGTAATGCTAATTAGTCGAATTCTCAGCCTTTCTCTTCTTTTGAGTGTTGGTTGTGAGCAGGTGGTTGCAATCTTCCCCTGCCAGAATTACCTTTTGAGCAGGCCAAGTGGATTTCAGCACAATTGCAGAGCTGGTTTCTTTGTGGCCCATAAATTCTTCCATTATCAGTGGTACATTCTTGTTCCCCAGCTTTGTTTACCTCTCTCTAGGCCTGAGATGACATTTGGACAATAGTACTACCTTTATCTTAACTCAAGTTCCTATCATGGGTGACTTCACAGGGGGTGGGAGAGTTTTGGTGGTCACAGATACCATCTTTTCCATAACTGTGGATGATTTTTGTCTGACCAGTGATATGTGTACAACCAGTTGCTTCTTTACCACAGTTTGCCATTGTGTGAATTTTGTGTGGACTCATTACCCAGGATGTGCTAACCAGATCTTGCCTCCCCTGGCCTGGAGTTAGCACTATATTGTCGCTCCATTCTGTGCTTATCTCATGGCAAAATCCTTCTGTGCTAACAGTGTTTGAGACAGGAAAATGTGCTCTTTAAGTCCTTACAGAAGGCTAATGTTATACTGGGCTGCATTAGGAGGAGTATTGTTGGCAGGGCTCTGGGGATGATTCTTCCCCAGCACTGGTGAGATCACACCTGGAGTTGAAATACTAAATAATAATAATAAATCATGAGCCTTGTTAGTAATTGTAAAACTAATCATTCCCTCGATCCTGAATTTACAATACATTGCCCTGATAAGAATTGTTGTTTTTTTTTAATTTATACATATAATTTATTTTGCTGGTCAAGACATTGAATACAGCATCAAGAGGAAAAAGATTTGTACTTGTACCGTTTGAAATCCTGAACATCAAAGGAGACTGCAGAATTTATATGACCTTTAGAATGTATTTGCATATATAACAGGAAGCTAATTTCTTAAGAAAGCATATGCTCATTTTTTGTCTTCTCTTATGTCTCAAGACATTTCATAAAACATCAGAGGTAGAAAATTTGTTACAAGGTTGTCCTTTTACTCTTTGTAGTGGTTTGAAAGCAAAATAAGTGAGAGACTCCAAGTGAGAAATACAATTTAATAGGAAGAAAAGAAAGAATAAGGTAAAATAAAATAAATGCAAAAAATACAAAAGACCACTGACAGAGTCAGAATACAACCTGATCAGGGCGATGGAAGCAGTCCAGGTGAGGTGGTCTTCCTGAAGCAGTGATCCCGCAGAAAGGTCTGGTAGCTCAAGTCCTCTGGGAATCCAGTGGGTAAGCCCCCCCATACTGTCCCAAACCCCAGATTATATCCAGGTGAGAATGCTTGGCTCCTCCCCCTGGGCGGAGCATCTCACAATAGTATGATGGGTCCTGCAAGGGGTCCTTGATGAGCCATTAAACAGAGATAACTCCCTCCATGAGTTATCTATGAGTCATGGGCAAGGCGTTGATGGCCCATTAACAGAAGTTTACCCTGAGGAAGGGGCCCCCGGGAAGGGCACAGTCCCACCTGGATTTAACATGAAGATGGTGATAGAATACTTTGTGCCCAACCCAGGACACTCCTCTCTCAGTAATCACTTCTACTAGTGTAGATAGGAACTATCTTGCTATGCTAGTAGGACAAAAACAAATGTATTTCATCATCTTTTTCTGCTTCTCACCTTTGACAGAAGCATATGAAGAATACAAATTATACTTAAAGGTCAAATTTCTCCTTCTCTTGAAAACTGGTCAGCATTACTAACAATGAGAGTGTTTCTGTTCATAGATCCAGTTTGCTTTTCTTTAAAACTGATGTGTCAGGACTAAGAAGAAAGCCAAATATCCCAGGAAAAATGTCAGTAACACTTTATTTTCTCTTTCTGTCTTAATTGGTAAAATAATTTTTTAAAGTTATTTTTAGTTCCCTACTGTTCTAGAATTAAAAGATTCTTTGACATTAATTTTATAGGAAAATCTTTACACAGTAAAATTCTTTGCAGAGGAAAAAAAAATTCAGTTCCTCTCCATATATTTACTATTTTCATTAACAGGAGAAAAGAAAACTGCATGAAATTTTTCACATGATGCTCAAAATCACACTTATCTTAACCAACAAATGCCTCATTTCAAGCATAAGCAATCATCAAGGAAAAAAAATAGTTGTTTTTCAGAAATGCATGCAGTGTTTACTGTCACTTATTCTTAGTAATTTTGTCTTTTCATTTTCACTGAAAAAATATTCTTGATTTCCATTACTCGTGGATATGTCAGCTTGTGATGTCCCCAGGCGTGAGTACTGTATTTTGCTTTCCTCCTGTGGTGCTTTAAGAACAATTACTTCATCACCCTTTGCCTCTTGCAGCTCCTGACTGTATCCTCTTTGTTTGCATCCTGTTCCCTCACAGATATTTCCCTAATATCTCAGTTTTTTAGGGCTTTCCATGTTCTCAACGGTCCTTTGTCTTCTATATTCTTCTTTGGCTTCCTTTTCTGCATTCCGTAACTGTAAAACAGTTGCAGATGTCTTCAATTTATGAGGGTCTTCTATAGTTCTTTTTCTATGCATATTTATTTCATATTATTTTCTCTTTTTGCAGGATCAATGCAACAGCTTCTGCTGGTGTAAATATCAGTTAGGAGTATGCAAAAGCAAAAGAATTTGGACAACATCAATAACCAAGTAAATGCATTTCATGCTGTTAAGGGGAGTTCTCTGCCAGTTTATGGGGTTTTTTTTCCAAGGAAAACTCTGTCTCATAGTGGCAGGTATTGGTATGCTTCTCTCATGACAAAATTCATATTCATAATTACCTGATTACAGAGCGGTCAACTAGGGCCCAGCTTTTATCTAAAATTTAGTGAAAAAGTGAATACTTTTTCTAGAAAAGTTCAATTTTTTTTACTTCAACTATAAATTTAGGTGTAAAATTTGCTATTTAAATAAGAAAATGTTACAAAAAAGAAAAGTGTCATATTAACTGAAATGTAAACCAACACAACTAGTATATTATTCATGATAAAGTGACTTGTTTGAAAAATTCTACCAATGCTACCATTAGGATACCAAATCAAAGTGATGTATAGACCTAAACTAAAATGTCTTTGAACTGTGTGTGCTGAGAATACATCTCAGGATTAACAGTAACCTGAACAAATCAAGAACGTTAAAATCATGCTTGTTCTGCTGATCTAGAATCAGGAAGCATCAATAACTATATTAACCCACGTAAAATTTTGGGAAAATAAAATTAGAAAAAGTACTATTATATCACCCAATTAATAAAATATTGGATTTTAATCCTGCCGATTAGTCAAAAAGACCCAGATAAAAATTGAAACAGCAATTCAACCAAAATTACATGAGTAACAATTCTAAAAAATAAAAGAGTACTTGAATATGTCACTGAAAACAAAGAAAAATTTACTCATATTATATTTTATGTACTAGTATAGTACAATAACATTATAAGATACCAATCCTCTGTTTTAAATGTGGAAAAAAGTTCCAAGTTGTATAAGGAATCGCATAGACTGTAGGTTTTCAACAGAGGGAAGAATTAATATATTCAAAATATGAATACACTTTGAATCATCATGACTGAAACATAAATGCATCTATTGAGATTACAAGTTAAGTTCTTTTTATGAACTACCCTTGCATTTCATTTAAGAAGGAATAAGAAATTAAAAAAAAGAGCTAGAACTTCTACGTAATTACAGTTCTTTTTGGTAGAAATGAAGAATGGCATTGCTGATCAAAGGGTGCAAAGAAACAAGCTCCAAAGGCTACTGCTTCTCAAGAAAATGCATTGACACTTGAAGGTTATAAAGCTTCCCAGCTCCCAAAGACAGGCAATTGAGGGAGACAATAGCAGAAATGTGATCTTGCAGCATATTTCAGACTGAAAAGGCCACATGAAAAATGATGAATATCCCATTGTGGCATGTCTAAGCTGAGGATTACCATATGACTAAATAATTGATCACTTGTTCGTGTTCTCTTTGTAGTGAAAGAATCCATATGAAATGACAGAATTCCATCAAAAGAGACTAGGAGAAACCCATCACAGACCTATCATAGTGGTGGTTAGACCATTTATGTATGACCTGTAATATCTAATAAGTATATTACATCTAAAATTTTCATAGTGATTATTTCTTCAATGCATTTTAATTGTCTGATTAATAGGTTCTTATGTGAAGATGATGCCTGGATCCCTTGAATGATGAGCAAAGAGGAGGAGACAAACCAGAGTGGAACGAATCAGTATATTGGAAGAAGGATAACATTGCTTTCAGGAAAAACTTAGACCACTAAAATCTAGTAGAACTGACACAGAAGATATGACTGAGGCTTCTTCTGAGAGGTTTTATTACCACTTCAATGTTTGCCTCAGACTTTCTACATTGGGAGAATATGCTCCTTAGTGAATTTAGCCTTATGGCTTTAATTAATATACAATTCCTTCACAAAAAATTCAATACAGAGAAATATTCTGTGTTCATCCAGCACTTCTACCTTTAGCAGTGCTCTTACTCACTAAATTTCCAAGGGTGCTTCAGATGCATGATTCTATGCAGTATGTAGTAAATTGTGTTCAAAAGTTATATCTGTAATCTCTTAGAGCCATTTTAATGCTCTCCTTTACCCACTTTCCATATATACTTCCAATATATCTCAAGGCTTTATGGCTTATAAAGTGTGTACTTCAGCATGGCCAATCTAAAGGGGACACCTGAGCAGTCATTCATGATAATGCCAGTTTAGAGTAGTTTATTCTCTTCAATCTCAGTTTGGAGACACGAGAAGTGGGAATTAGAGTTGAGCACCACGTATTTTTATAGAAACGTTATACAAGGCTTAACATTCTACTTGTCAGTTACTTTGAAATCTACATGTGAACCAACAGGCAAATGGATGAAAGTTAATGGAACAGAAAATGGAGCTGCAACACATTAATGCAGAACATGCCTATACTTAATGTTCTTTTCTCATTCGCTCCAGTACCACAGAATTTTACCTTTAATTTTGACTTACAAATCTCAAACATAAAATTGTACAATATCAATTGAACTACAAAAGGAACAACCCTTTAAAAGGCATTGTATTTTTATTTCTAGGTAATTTTTCAGAACACATTCAGTCAATTGCTTTGTTTACATTTTTCATACAGTGGAAGTAGTGAGTAAAGCCACAGACACAAAAAAGAAATACATTAAATGTCATTATGTTATGTCTTTTCCAAAACTGCAACATTATAGCATATAGGCTGAATGTGTGCTGGAAAGCATTAAGGATCTATTTTTCTTGATGTTGCATGAGGACTTAATGAGGCTATATTGACTAACTCAACTGTCTAATCAATGCTGACTGATTTAAACTCCATTTAGAACTACCACCAATAAATCCAGATACCATCCAAAATTTTTTTTAAATTTAAATTTTTTTAAAGGAGGTGTGCTGGTTTTGCACTGATTGACATTTAGTGAGGAGGGAAGAAGGAAATTACTTTTCTAAGAGAAGCTGCTAACAGTTTCCTCCATGCCTGAAAAAACCAATCAGTGGCTAGTTTGAATACTGACAACCTGTTAAACCAATTAAAGAGCTGAATACACCTCAGCGAGATTCACATTTTAAGACAAACAAGCCCAGGTTACCTGTTACCTTCTAGCCTGGGAGCAGGTAACAGGCCATCCTGGCCTTCTCCGTATATTTAAAAAAAAAGAATTTCCTTATACCCTTTGAAGTTTTGAGCCTGCTTTGCTCTTCCCCTAATCCTATTTCACTGCAGAAAAGGAGTAAATAATTCTATTGGGTGCATTGGTGTTTAGCCAGTGCTCAACCCACCACAGTATTTTGTGCGTTGGCTGTGAAATCTCAAATTGGCGAGCCAAAACCACCACAGGAAGAGAACTATTCTCTCCTCTCTTTGGATGTCTTTTAAAATGGATCAATTTTCAGACCAGAAAAATGTACAGAAATTTAAGGAGCTACCACAAGAAAAATTGTTATAAATGGAAAACTGCCAAGGAAAAATTTCAAAGAAAAATTGACAAAATAAAATGTGAAGATTAGTCTTTTAGTGAGAGACACAGAAAAGGGCACACTGAGTTGATGAGTGAAACTTTGTATCAAGTGTGATCAGCTCCCAGTTATGAAACTTGGGAGTTTTAATGGGCTTTTCACTTTTCCAAAATCCTTCCTGGATTTTTTTTCTGAATGGTTCTTTAAACTGTAACAATAAAATTGTATGTTTCTGAGGACTGTACTGAGAAGTTATGATCATTGCCAATTTTAAAGGAAAGTGCAGGAGTGTTTCTAAGAGACTACAGAACAAAACATAAAAAATTATATTGCAAAGAGAATATTAAATATTGCACCTCTTAATTTTGTATCCATATTTTGCTTACAGTATAAATTATAGCAGTCATATTTTGAGGTAAATGAAATATTATCTTAACAAAATAAGGATTTTTGGGCTGCCAACTAATGGGCTTTTTTATACCACAGCAAAAGGGAAATGAGAGAAAATGATAGTTCTATCCCATGGAGGTAGTCCCTGATGCAGACAGAAAACAGGATAAAATCAGTCGTAACTACAGCAATTGTCTCTTTTGAAAAGGATCATTCAAAAAGCAGCAGGTTGTCATTTGGGCAAGATCTTTGTCATCGTTACTTGCATTTCTCTATGTTTACATTTCAGGTGTTTGAATTTAAGCCTGTTTCATTAGTGACCTCTTACATATGCCAGCACTAATGAGAAGTTTCAGTGGGTAATTACCTAATTCCTGTATTGAGGAACAACATAAATGGGTGAAAACTGGCCAAAGGGCATTCCAAAACTCTCAGAGAGAGTACCTTCAGCGCCAAGAAAGCATACTGTTTAATCAAATCATAATGTTTAATCAAAAAGAGTGTGACCAGAAAATCAAAGTGGGTGATGTTTTCCATTCATACAGGAGTTGCAAAACTCTATCTGAAGAATCAGATACCATTTTGAGCCACCTTGTACAAGGCAGGTGCTGACAGTCTGAAGATAGTCTAGTGAAGAGCTTCCAAGGTGGTGAGGGGGTCTGGAACATACGCCATAAAGGCAGTGATTCAACCATGAAATTAAACCTGCCTTTAAGCAAGAGGTCAGATCTGATGAGTTTTGGAGGTGTCACTCAGGAGAAATTTTATCATGATCCTGGGATTTGCAGAATGAAAATCAGATTTCAGATTTTTACAGGCCCTGCAGAGAAAACTAAATAGTACCTTGGAGGGAATACATGCTGGTGAACGCATTCAATAACCAGTCTGTAGGTTAATTCTCCTCTATTATAGGGAAGAATTACCACTTTAGGAAGCCTGCAAGTACTGCATTTTGTGTAGTTCGTGCCTATGAAATACTTGTAAAAATCATTTAGACATGAAGCTGACTCAGTTCTCTTATGTTCTGAGCATTGACAAATGCTCACATATTTCTCATCTGACTTTTGTTGTGTCTCTTATTTCCTTTTTGTCACTCATGTTCTTATCCAGCTTGGCCATGCTGGCAACTTTGACAGTCTGACTGCATCCAGTCCAAGTGAACAAGTGAAGCTTATCAGAAGTTACCCTCTTTTTTTTTGTGCTTTTGATCACAGAACTTGAACTTTTGTCCCTTTATCTTTTATCAAAACAAACTTTCAAATCCTTTGAAGTACAGCAGCCTCAAGAGTGCTGGTATCTGCCTTCCTCAATCACACATGGCTACAACTGTTTTCTCACTGCTCCTTTGTGCATGGTGTGGGAAAGCATTGCTTGAATGAGACAAATAGAAAAATATTACAATACCCCTTTACATCAAAACCATAAAAAAGGAAGAGTCTACTGAGATTCATGCACTTGAAAGGATGTCCTTGAATGATTTAAGAATGGTCTGACGTTATGGATACAGCACACTTCAAAGATGAATTATATTAAATTCAAGCTGTATCAGAACTGTGAATAGACTTTCTGGCTGAAATCTTGTCTCATTTGGAGTGTTCTTGCTGTTTAAAATTCCATATAAGGCATAACATTTTCTTCTATTTAGTGTTTCATCTTTCAGAATGCATTGTCAGGCAGTATCTGTACTTCCAAGGTGAGGGTGAACTGCTGAGAACTGCTCACTATTTTCACAATGTTCAGCATCTTAAAGAATTGGCCAGTGCCCTCCTGGAAATGTTCTTTATTTTGATGATGTGAAAAAATTATAATCATGCACGCAGAAGAGGAAGCTGAACCAATCATGTCCGCTAATATGTTGTGCACAAAAAGAATCAAAGCAGAAACATATTATGGGCATCTAAAATAGGTAATATCACTCAAAGACCAAAGATGACACAGACTCAAAAAGTTTCTAAGGGGAAAAAAAAAAAAAGAATAGCAACACTGATTGGCAATCTGTGACATGCCAAGTGAACAGCAGGAGTGTGGGAAACAGTGAGTGCTTTTTAGAGAAAATTTACTATGCAGAAGTACACCTTCCAGCTGAGCAGGAATGGAAGCATGAATGTGAGAGAATGATGCAGAGAGCATTATTAAGGGTTACTCTCAAGTCTGAAACATAATGTGAAAAGAAAATAAGGAAAAGAATGTTTATACACAATCTCAGAGGCCTTAGGACAATAAAATCATTGTTTAAAGTGTATTACCAGATATTTTCCTGGTTTGGCACCATATTTATCTGTTAAATCAGTATTTTTGTGTATTGAGATATAGTGGAAATAATACTAGCAGACATGAAGGCAAATTGTAAATTGCTTTATGGATGAAGTCTGTAAATATTGTTCATAACACATGACTCATCACAGGATGAAATGTGATGAAATATTTTGTACAATCATTTAAGAGAAATGAATGAGTTGTAACCACGATTAAAACATATTCTTCTCCTCTTCTTAAGAAAATACCTTATGCTTTTCATGTATTGCTCATTTTTTAAATTCTCCCTTTGTTTTTTGAAATGCAGCTTTTCATCTACACTAAATTAAAGTCATAAATATTTATAGCCTTTATCTGATCATACACTTGGGATTAAATTTAATAGGTCAGCATGCATAAACCATTAACATATGTGTCTACACAGATAAATTGAAGAAAAATTTCACGACAGACGTATGATTGTGCTGAAGATTTTCACAACACATTAAGACTGAAAAGAAAAATGAAACTTTTTCTTCTGGTTTGTGCTATACTGAGATAATTACGCCTCTGTTTAACTTTAATAAACACTTATTAATCAAATTTCACCAGGGTGTCATGAAGACATATCAGTGAAAGAGACTCTAGGAATCCAATTTTGTTATTATAAAAATTCAAAGTGTATCCTAGAAGGATAGATGAAGAACATTGTCTCTGTTTCAAGAGTAGAGCTGCAAGCACTGTAACCAGAAGTACCACTATGAAATATTTCATTTGTGAGAAGTATGCAAAGGTTTTTCAGGGTTAGAAAATATATTCACTACAAAATTTTGTCCTTTGACAATTGTCCTATTATCCTTTGATCCCTGTCACAGAATGCTATGAGTCCAGGTCTTGTCTTATTTTGAGAGACATCATGGAATGATTTTTTATTTCTCTACTTCTCAGGAAAAAATTATTTTCTAGGTACTGTTAGACTCAGTAGTACTAGAATTTAACTTGTTGATTACATTAGCAGACATTTGAATGCCTCCGGTAAAACCTTGAAAACCTGTCTTATCAGTTACATCTATTTAGGGTTATCTGGTTTGTTTGGGTTGGATTTTGTTTCCTGACAATGTATTTAAATATTGATAGCTTTTGTTTTAGTGAGAGGTATATATAGATTATAGATAAAGCATTTTGGAAGCCTACTACCAGATTTTTACTTTAACAAAACATGAATGTGAAACATCTATGAGTTTATATCCAAAAATTAATAGCTATTCAACCATAGACAGTGACATCTGGTGATCTACCTAACTAGCTAATGAGTCAAACAATTAATATAGCAAAGCAAAATAATGAAACAACAGGAATCGCAATTTTTACATTTGTGAGACAAACTGTCAATATTTACTGTCAATATTTCAAAGTTGGAAAAAGCTGAGATATGACACTTCTTATAAGAGATAAGTCTAAACTTTAATACAGTCAAGTTCATCCTATGAAATATGTAAGGGAAAGGCCTATAAAAGAGAGGTAATTCCATGTTCCCTATAACCTTGTTCATTGAAGGCATTGATGTAGCAATTTCTGCAATGAATTTGACCATTCCCACAATAAATTTAATAACTGCTCAATATCCAGATGGAGATCAATGATGAGATGTGTCTCTCAGGGGTCCACTAGACCAGTACTGTTTAACGTCTTCATCAATGACATAGACAGCGGGATTGAGCGCACCCTCAACAAGTTTGCAGATGATCTCATGCTTAGCAGAGCTGCTGACATGCCAGAGGGACAGGATGTTATCCAGAGGGACTTGGAAAAGCTCGAGAAGTGGCCCACATAAAACTCATGAGGTTCAGCAAGGCCAAGTTTAATGTGCTGCACCTGGACCATGGCAACCCCCAGCATCAACCCAGGCAGGGGAATGAGCAGATCAAAAGCGGCCCTGCTGAGAAGGACTTGGGGGTGCTGGTGGATGAAAAGCTGGACATGACCAAGCAATGTGCTCTTGCAGGCAGAAGGCCAATTTTTCCTGGGCTGCATCCGTAGTAAAGTGGCCAGCAGATTGAGGGAAGTGATTCTATCCCTCTACATCACCTGGAATACTGAGACCCACACCTGGAACACTACACCCAGCTCTGGAGTCGTTAGTACATGAAAGACAGGGATCCTTGGGGTAGGTCCAGAGGAGAACCAAAAAAATAATCATAGGGCTGGAACAGCTCTTCAGTGTGAAAAGGCTGAGAGAGTTGGGGTTGTTCAGCCTGCAGAAGAAAAGGTTCCAGGAAGATCTCATTGAAGCTTTTTAGTACTTAAAGGGGACTTATAAGCAAGATGGAGGCAGATTTTTTTAATAGGTCCTGTAATGATAGGATAACAGGTATACGATATATTAAAAAAGAGGGTAGATTTAGAGTCCATACTTCTTTATGAGAAGAATGGTAAAATGATGGAACAGGTTTCCCAAAGAGGTCCCACCCCTGCAAACATTCAAGGTCAGGTTGGATAGGCCCCTGAACAATTGGATCTAGATGAATCTGTCCCTGGTCATGGCAGGGGGCTTGGAAGAAGTGACCTTTAAAGGTCCCTTTCAACCTGAATCATTCTATAATTCTATTATTTGGTTTCAAAAGAACTAGGCTGCTCTAACTAGTTCTAAGGCAAACGGCATCTGGGGACAACCAATATTTCCAGAAGAATATAAATCTCCACGTATGCAATCAATTCAAGAGAAACATTAAACTCTCTGCTTACCCAGTGTAGGACAATAAAGGCATATTAACACTGTAACTTCTGCAGTATTCAAGGGGTGATGTTAATTAGACTCAAAAAAAGAAAACTATGATTTCCTTACTGGGCACAGTCCTTCCTGTACATTTCCAGGGTAATTTTCCCTGTAGCACTCTTTACAACTCCTTCTATTCTAGTTCTTGCCTTTATTCTCTTTGTCCTCATCTGTAAGGTCACTGAAGTAGCAGAGTATTTTGTAGATCTCCAGCTCTATTCAATAAATAATAAAAGTCAGAAAATGGACTTTATTTTATATCCATTTGCTGAAGTCCATAAATACTAAGCTTTATTACAGGAAGTTGTGGACATTTTTAAGATTAGAGAGAGACAAAGAAAAAAAAGGGTATCTGCAGTTTTTTCACTGAAACTCATATGTAATCAGAACTGAATACTAAATGAAAGGAGTGAAATCTGTACACTGCCTATTGTCATTGCCTATAATATAATCTAGTCCTCAACTGTCCTATTGCTTTCAGAAAGGAGGAGGAACGGCTTAAATTTTGATAATGCAAAGCAGAAACTTACAATGATAGATGTCTTGTTTGGACATCACAAAAAGGCATATAAGATAGGAACACAGTTGCCTTAAGGTATCATACAAAGACAACAGTGGGGTTTTTATTTTCCCATTTATTCATTGTTTTTAGTGTAATGACAGCCTAAAAAAAATCTGAAAAAAAGTCACTGTTAACTTTCAGTGACTGCTGCCGTTTACTAACAATAAATCCATGTGGACTATATTCAGTGGTCTACCCCCACACACTTCTATCCCAGAAAACTCCCGGGCAGAACTGCTTTGTATGTCTGCTGGCTTTGTGACCAGAGGTCAAGTCTAAAAGCTGAACCTGAAGGATTTCAAAAAAATCTTCTCCAGGGAACTTAACACCTTAACATTTAGGTCTCTTTCATGATTAGCATTTAAACGTGGGTCAATAGTTCAGGTCAGAGTCAAGCGTGTGCACCATGGAGAACAGGTTCACTGCCACCAGTCATGCTGTTTTGCTTCATTTGTCCTTCATTGTCCATTTTTAGTAGTAATGCATATTATGGCTCTTCTTGCTGCCTCTAGTGTCACATATTCTAATAAAAAAATAGCATCAGAATGTTTATATCTGTTAACACCTTAACTACATGATTACCTAATCTCTGAGAAACTTCTGAATAGATTTATCCTATACAAGTTTAAGTGGCATGTCTCTTCTAAAAGAATAATAACCTTTCATGACCAGTGATTACTGATCATTATAGGGACATTATAGAGATACCACCTTGGGTCCTGGGTAAAATCAGATAAAGGATAGCAATGAAAACAGAGAGTAGGCATTAAATGCATGTTGAACATACTTATGTAGCTGTTTTAAAATGCAATGTAGATTTGAAAACCAGTGAAGATATAGCAAGGTGCAGAGTATGTTAATCAAAGTAAAATCCTCCATTTTGCCTAAAGAAGTCCCCACTGTGTAATTGTCTTGGCAAAGTGAAGTACAGATTTTAAGGAACAGTTAAAATTCATCCCAGAATAAAGTGCATAAAAATGAATTTTTAATTCTGTGCCTATCTGTAAATAATGTTGTTTCAGTACTCACAAATGTATTCTACAGTCTATTTTCCTAACATGTACCACGAACACTTTGTAAATGTAAATTAATACACTTGTCATCTTCCAGTACGACCAGTCTGGAATTTCCTACTAGGGCCAAGTAGAAACCCCACAGCAAATTTTAGCAAATGTCAGCCCAGCAAAGGGAGGGTTTAAGATTTGTACTGACACTTTAGGGACATTAAAAAGAAAATGGAGATACACTAATGAAGATGCTTAAGGCAGCAGAGGAGAGCACTGCAAAGCCAAGAATCAGATTGATATATCCTGTGCTTAAACAATTGTTTCATCCACTATTTCACCCAAAAAATAGGGTTTAAAAAGCCTCAGAATTTTAGACTGCACTTCTGTTATTTCTAAAATTAAAACATCAGAAAAATGATTTAGTGAGAAATACTAATTTAAAAGATTGTGATAAGCAGTAATGATCTCTGGTATTTACAGAGTTTTAAATACCTCTTGTTCTAAAAATTTAGTTCAAAACAAACAGTCGACAAAGCCATTTAGTGCAGTTCCCTTCTTATATAATCACCATGCCTGCAAATTTGTTTTATATTTAATTAAATGATTGCACATTACAGTTAAAATTAAAAGTAATTGCCATTTGATTAATATTAAATTAATGGCCTGAGGGAATACACCTTTGTTTTGACTCTTGTATTATTAAGAGGAAAATAATTTTCAAAAAAATGCTTGATTTACTAGGCATAGAAAATGTGAAAATATCTAATGTAATTAGATGATCAAAGACAGAGTAGTACTAAATTGAACCACAAAGCAAGTCAAGTGGGATATGCAGTGATATCAGTCCAGTGACATAAACTCACTGTTGCTAGGAGCTTTGATATCAGCTAGAAATATGCTGAGAAAATTAATTAGAGAAAAATCATTACTGAAGACATAATACCACTGATCATCATTATCCATCATCTAAAAAAGCACTCCTGTAATTTGATAAATTTTGTTCTTAATGTGGAAACATGGATTAATGTTTGCATAATAATGCTATATTTCACCAGTTGCTGTCAGCATCCTTAAAAAAATTAGTTACAACCTGGAAATGTAGTAAATTATGGAAATCACTGACTAAATTAAGATAATTTGCAAAGACAAAATATTCAGGTTTTCCACCCTACTTTGCTTCTTTTTGATGTGAATGCTGCTTAAATATTTGTCTCATTTAGGTGTGCTTCTTATTTGTTTAATTTGCCTTTGTTGACACGCTTGTGGTTACTTTGCAGTAATTCCATTTCTGACGTCTTCTTTGCTGTCTTAGAGCAAGATTTTGTAACTATTCAAAGTAAAAAAAGGAATGAAAATTATTTCCTGTTTCTTCGGGAAACTTGGCCCCTATTGACAGACAAGAGAGGGCAGAAAATCACCACTCAGAGTTAATGGGTTTGCAGCACACTCAACCTGCTTTAGTATAATAAGCTAAATTGTGAGTGATAATTGTGCGCCCACATGATCTGTATGAAAGCTCATCATAGCAATGGTCTCTGTACTGGAACAAAAACAAAGCCACTAAAAAGCCACAAAGCCACAAAGCATGATTCCCAAGAGGGACCAGGGATAATTAGATCATAAATGCCACCACAATTCTTCCAGCGCATGCAGCAAGACATAGTAAGAACAGTATACAGGTTTCCCTGGAGAATTTTTTCTTTTTTCATATAGATACCTCATTCTCATTTTTGAACAAAAGAGTCATTATTATCTCTCAGAAACTGTATTCTGGGCTACTATTGCAAACACTGTCAGTACATATCCAAGCTTTTTTGATTCTCTCCAAGAGACTACTACCATATAATCCTAGAAAAATAAATTATAAGGCGTCTAGTTAATTCCCTGGAAGTCTTGTAGTCCCAACTCCTAGTCAAAATGGGGCTAACTGCAAAATTAGATGAAATTGTTAAAGATCTTGTCCAGCTGAATTTTGAAAACCTCCAAGGATGGAAAGTCTGAAAATGCTTTGAGGAATCTGTTTCATGGTTTAACGACTCTGATTATGAAAATCTCCTTTACATTCATTCCAACGGCTTGTGTTTATTGCCTCTGGTAATTTCCCTGTGAGCCCCTAAGATGAACCAGGCACTATCTTCTCCAAGCACCCTCCTCCTTAAATCATGGAAGACTGCAATCAGACCTATAAGGATGTAGCAAGTGGAAGCAGGATGCAGCCTAAAGGCTAGGGAAGGCACATTTGTGTCACAGGCAGTGCCCAGCAAGGCAAACAGAGTACATCTGGTGATGGTAACCAGGTTCAACAGGAATACAGGAAGCCAAACAAGTCCCTCTGGAAAAAGCAGACCTGAAGCCAACTCAGGAAGTTCATGAGTCATGTTTGGGATAGATCTGGAAATAATTAGCCAGGATTAGAAACCGTACAGAAATTTCCAGACAAGGCCATCATGATGAAACAAGTCTGAGGTCAAACCTGGAAGTCAAATCTGTGAGTTAAAATTAGTGACTGAATGAAGGATCTCTAAGGTTGATATAGGACAGCTTGGGCCAGAACCATACACAAAACCCCAGGTTAAAAACAGCTTTCACATGAAGAAAAGGAGAAGACTCTGATGAGGCTTCTTAGCAGAGGTATTTGAAGCAGGTAGTCTTCTGATCTGTCTTCCAGACTTTCCTTGAAGACCTCTAAGAACATCTGAAGCTTCTCAAATAGCCCTGATTATAAGAGAGCTGGCTTTTGAGTGTATACTCCCAAATGCTACCCCTTCACTACTGTCAATGAAATCTTCATTCCTGAGCTCCTTATTGGTAAGGTCTAAACATCACTTAACAACACTACATGAATTTACCAGCTCAGGATTCCACTCACTAGCGCATTTCTTCACTTTTTGTTCATTACACAATTAAAACATTTTGAGAGAATATTTTTGGGGGTTTTTACCCATGAGGATGTGATGCAAACACAATTTAAAACGGGGCTGGTTTTACCCAAAACAAAGGTAACTACTTTCAGTTATCCTTCTGGTTGTATGTACAGATATACCTATTGCCTCCAATTGCACTCATGAGCTGATGATTTGCATGCCTGTTTCCTTCTTTCTTCCAAGGAGACCAGTATTGGTTTTTAGGCATGAGCCTACCTCATGTATTCTTATCCCAGTGTAACTACTGAGTTTACTACTATACTTGATATACAAATAGTTATGAGAACACATTGAAGTGCATGCTCTCTCCACGAGGTGAAACTTGACATCATTGAAAAAGTAGATGCTGAATATCTGAATGTTAATTTTGTTTTTCATTTTTACCCTTCTCCACACAGCCAGAGGTTCCAGTGTCACATCTGCCCATCTGCTACCACTCATGGGGATATTTTGTTTCACAGGATTCACAAGACTTTATGTGGTGTGGCTAAGCTAAATGTTAGACCAGCAGGAATGTTTATCCTATCAGTCAGAAGTGGCATCTCCCAGACATGTATGTCTTTCATGTGAGCTAAATGTATTGCAAAACATTTTGAAGAGGACATGAGTAGTATCCAACTTATGCACTTCCAGGCCCAAACTGTAAATGTCACAGTTTCCTTAAAAAAGGTAGGCATGCTATTTCCAGTTAAAGAACTCCGGGCAGGGAGTTTACCTGAATGCTTTGATTTGGTCCTGTTGGTTGTTTAAAACAAAACCAAACCAAACAGCATCCACTTGTAAGAACTTCCATTTTTCATAGTTTTTCTTTAAAAAACAGAAAAGTAATTTATTCATGCTTCCCTAAAGTAAAA